>PVJO010022131.1:6489-28713 GCA_004026905.1 Hystrix cristata | reverse complement strand
GGATATCAGAAAATGGAAAGACATCCCATGCTCCTGGGTAGGAAGAACCAACATAGTGAAAATGGCTATACTTCCTAAACTATTATACAGATTTAATGCAATTCCAATCAAGATACCACCAACATACTTCAAAGAATTAGAAAGGACAATCATGAATTTCATCTGGAACCAAAAGAGACCCAGAATAGCAAAAACAATCTAAGCAACAGGAGAAAGGCAAGGGGCATCACAGTCCCCGATCTAAAACTGTACTATAAAGCTACAGTGATAAAAACTCTATGGTACTGGCAAAAAGACAGACCTGAGGATCAATGGAATAGATTGGAGGATGCAGAAATAACTCCAAATGTACTCAAATACCTCATCTACGACAAAGGAGCCAAACACCCTCACTGGAAGAAAGATAGCCTCTTTAACAAATGGTGCTGGACAAATTGGCTTGCCACATGCTGAAAACTAAAACTAGATACATGTCTCTCACCATGCACTAAACTGAGATCGAAGTGGGTCAAAGATCTGAACATTAAAACAGAAACACTAATTTTACTGGAGAATAGAATAGGAAGAACTCTTGAAGACATAGGGGTTGGAAAAAAATTTATGGACAGAACCCAGACTGCACGGGAAACAATACAAAGAATCAGTGCTTGGGACCACATGCTATTAAAAAGCTTTTGCACAGCAAAAGAAATGACCGATAGAGCAGGACGAAAAACCACGGAATGGGAAAAAATTTTTACTAGCTATCCACCAGACAAAGGTCTAACATCTAGAATATATAAAGAACTCGAAAAAATTAAACCTCCCAAATTTAAAGACCCAATCCAAAAATGGGCAACTGAAATGAATAAACATTTCTCAAATGAAGAAATAAAAATGGCAAATAAATATATGAAAAAGTGTTCAACATCACTAGTCATTCGTGAGATGCAAATCAAAACAACATTAAGATACCATCTCCAGAAAAGAATCGCGTCTATGAAAAAATCAACCAACAACAAATGCTGGAGGGGCTGTGGGGAGAAAGGAACCCTCCTCCACTGTTGATAGGAATGCAGACTGGTCCAGCCACTGTGGAAATCAATATGGAGATTCCTCAAAACTAGAGGCTCCATTTGACCCAGCTATTCCCCTGCTGGGGATCGTTCCAGAAGAATTAAAATCGTCATACCACAGAGATGTATGCACAACCATGTTTATAGCAGCGCAGTTTGTAACAGCTAGGTCTTGGAAACAACCCAAATGCCCAACGACCAATGAATGGCTAAAGAAAATGTGGTTTTTCTACACAATGGAGTACTACACTGCCATAAAAAGGATAAACTAGAGTCGTTTGTATGTAAATGGATGTTCCTTGAGAGCATACTATTAAGTGAAATAAATCAGACACTTATGAGTACACATTGAATTGTTTCTCTGATATGAGAAACCATGGATGTAAAAAAGGTCGAAGAGGTGTAATAGATATAATCTAAAAGGAAGATAATATTCCAAGGAGAGGAGCATTGGACAGAGAGAGGAGGAGAACAGGGAAGGGAAAAGAGGGATAGAAAAAGGAAAGGGAATTCATGGAGAAATGTGAATGTACCTGCTGTAAATAGGGACGGGAATAGAGGGGAGGGGCGGGGAAGGGGGGGAGAACCAAGATGCACCATGTACAGGTACAAAATAAATGAGATGAATGTAACCATTATATGTATATTGTACCAATACATGTTCTTGGTTAAAAAAATAACAAAAAAAACCTTGACAAGTTACTTTTTCATACCCATGGGAATGATGCAATCAGAAAACTGGACAATGCCGGGTCCTGGAACAACTAGAATAGGATGCACAGAGCTGCCATCTACTACTGGTGCCATAATAAATTGATAAAACCACATTAGTAAAAAGCTTGGCCATACCTAATAAAGATTTAACACATACACATTCCACCACCCAGCAATGCCATTCCAGGTCAGGCACTCTAGGAAACTCCTGCCCAAGGGCACCAGGGCACACGCACAGATGGTCATAGAGGGGTCACTTAGCAGGGTCAGGACCAGAGGGCGAAGAGACGCTCCTGGGGCATAAAATTAAAGTGCTACTCAAAGAATTGCAGGTTGTAGCCTCTGAGGTAGCACCTTCAGCTCTGAAAGTAGATTGAACGATAGCCCCCCTCTCCCAAAAGATCCATCTGTGTCCTGAAAACTGAATATGCCCTTATTTGGAAAAAAAAAGTCTGCAGATACAAGTTAAAGATCTGGAGATGCAATCATTCTGAACAATGTGGATGGGTCCTAATTTCAATGACAAATGTCTTTATAGAAGACACAGAGAAGACATGGAAGAGAGACACAGGGAGAGGAGGGGAAGGCCATGTGAAGACAGGCAGAGGCTGTAGCCATGCAGCCATAAGCCACAAGATACACCTTACTCTGGCCCCAACCTGTTGCTCAGAATAGTAAAAAAATGAAATGATCTTACTGACCAGCAACAGGAGAATAAGTGAGTGAACTGTGGTGCTGTCTTATAATGGAATATTATAGCAGAAGGAATGAACTACAGCTACATGGATCAGTTTGGATAAATCTCAAAAACAATGTTAAGTGAAAGAAGTAAATCAGAGAAAACTACAAACATATGATTCCACTGATACACATTTTAAAAGTGGATAAAAGAGGGCTGGGGATTTAGCTCAGTGATTAGAGTGCTTGCCTTATAAGCACAAGGGCCTGAGTTCGATCCTCGGCACCACAAAAAAAAAAAAAAAAAAAAAAAGGATAAAAGAGCCAGGTACAGTGACGTACACTTCGAATTCCAGCTACTAGGGAGGCTGAGGAAGGAGGAAGGATCAGTCACAAGTTCCAGGCCAGCCTGGGCTACTCAGTAAGATCTTGTCTCAAAATAAAGAACAAAAAGGGATGGGAGTGTAGCTCAGTGGTAGAGTGTCCTGGGTCTAATCCCCAGTGCCCTAAAAACAGAAACAAAACATACCGCCACCACCAAAACAAAACAAATGGATGAAAGTATACTGTTTACATGCACAGGTAGTAAAACTTGAAAGAAAAGCAAATGACAAACACAGAACAGTGGGGCCTTCTGAGGCGGAGGGGCCTGTGACCAGGAAGAAACAGGGCCTGTAAGGTTATCGTATTTGGTGGGACCCACAATGGTAGATCTTACATGATTCCTCTGCACACCCTACATTCTTCTACACTGTTTAACATCCTTGATACAGTTTGTAATGAAATTTAATTAACAAAGAAAGTATAGTCTTAGAAATTAACCCGAAATGTCTCTTACTAATGAAAGATCCCATAAGATATGCACTACTTGTGTCCTCAGGCAATCACTTGCCCAACACGTGCACACCAGGCTGTGAATGAGAGCTAGCACTATGGAGTCTCTCGGTTCCACAATGAGGTAACAAATGTGGAAACATGACGGGAGGGGAGAGAAGCAAGAGAACACACGTTGACTTATTTGCAAAATTAATATGGAGAACCAGAAATGAGTTTAAGGGCTATGACTTTATATATATATTTTTTTCTTTTTTTGCCCAAAGCCTGAAAGCTTTAGACGCAAAAGCCATTCAAAGACAGGAGATTGAATACACATGGATTTAGCATTCCAAAACCCGCGAAAATAAAGATATATACCCAGAAAGACAAAGCGGAAAGAGACAGCAGCCAAAACACAAACACAAAAACAAAAGCCAAAATACACAAACCAACAGAAATCTAGTCACAAGAAAAAAATGTTGGGAAGCAGATGAGCAAGTGGCAACCAGCCTAGGAGACCAGCGAGCCGAGCCCCACCTGAGCCCGCAGCCAGGCATGCTGCCCTGGCGCCCGGGTTGCCCCTCAGATCCTTACCATGGCTCGGGCACCCACAGCACCAGGGACGGCTCGACGTGGAAGCGACAGCAGGGCTGGAGAATCACAGGCGGGCTCAAGGCTGCCGAAGATGGGCCACACTCCAGCCCTTGCCCGTCCTCTCTACGCAGTCCGCCTGCGAGCAGAGACGGGGTTCACCTGCGCAGAGGGGAACCACGAGGGTCTCATTTCCGGGGGAGCAGCACAGCTGACGACGGTGGGATTAAGCGGTTTACATAACGCAGCTGAGTCAGCTGCAGCTCTCTGCCCCCATCCAGCCCTGGAAGGCTGGCGGCCAGGAGCAGACCCTCCAGGGGCCAGGCAGAAGGGTCTACGTCTGAGGAATCAGACCCGGTCAGGAGGGACCTAAAGACAGCAGAGACATTGGTGTTCCCGCTAAGGAACAGCCCACTCTTTCACACCTACGCTGAAGGGAGAGTGTCCTCTTCGGAGCTCAAGGGCAAACGTTCCCCGCACCACTTTCTACCAGCTCTGGTAAAAACGGGTAACTTGCAGGGCTGCGGATGTGGGTCAATGGTAGAAGAGCTGCCTGGGGTGCACGAGGCCTACTACTGAAGGGGGAAAAAAGAGTGACTTGCCTTCTTCCTTCCCTGTGTCTCAGTTTCCCCATCTCTATCAGTAACGTGGCTACTTCCTCATAGACTGGCAAGGATTAACATGTCCCCTTTGGAGCCCTGATTCGGATGTCTCGCTCCCGGGGGACTTGACCCACCAGCGGTACAGGCATGACTGGACCACTTCTACCACCAGTGGTACAACTCGATGGGACACTCAGGCCTGTACCACACGGGTGGCTAAGGCCAGCGGGAGCGTGTTAACACAGACAGCTCCCTGCGAAGCTCTCGTTACTGCGGTCAGTAGCTTGCGTCCTCTTATGGGCCCATAGCTGAGGGGCAGGACTACACCCGACATCCCCTCCAGGTCTTCCAGGCCATGCTCCTTCACATCTTCCCACTGGCACTCTCGTCTAAGGCAGTCACTCCCTTCTCGCCCTCCTCAACCCAATGTCCTCAGACCCAACGATCACCTCACACCTTCTAAATCACAGTGAAGGCCCAGCCACCCTCCCTGGGCCTTGGTGACCTCAACTGATACAGGGGCAGGGCGTGACTAACACGGGCTGGAAAAGGAGGTTGCCGGGACCCTGGAACACATGCGCAGAACAGCTCTCTGAACTCCGCATGTGGACTTCTCGCGAGAACTCAAGGAGGTTTTTGATCAGATGATCTGGATGTGATGCTAGTGTGGGAAACAAAAAAAGAGACCCTCACCATTAAGTACTCACTATCGTGTCTCTTCATGATAGCCCACCCTGCACTGCAGAGTATATTTTTATTTTTAATTTTTCCTCCCTTTTTACTTGGCCTGAATTCACTCTGCAGAGCCCATTTCCCCCCTACCCTTCTGTTTTTTTCCTACCTTTAATAAACGTGAAGCCTTGCTTTTATGCTCATTTCATTCAATTTTTTGTCTGGGACAGAAAGGACCTAGAAACCACCTCCAGAAGGAGATTCCAGCACCCCAAAACCTGGTAATATGACCTCAATCCCTGGGTTAGTCAGCTTTTTGTCACTGATGAAACACCTGACATAAACAACTTAAAAGAGGAAATATTTATTTTGGCTCATGGTTTCAGAGGCTTTAGTTCATGGTCAGCTGGCTCAGTGGCAGTGGGCCTGAGGTGAGGCACAATAGCAAGGTGGAAGGAGATGGTAGAGGAAAAGTGCTTACCTTGTGGCAGCCAGGAAGCAGAGTGAGAGGGAAAGAGCCAGAGAGGAAGGGGCCAAGGACAAGACACAGGTCCCAAGATCATGTCCCCTACTCTCTTCAACTAGGCCCGGCTTTCCATTTCCATCACCTACCAGTAATGCAATGATATTATGATCTTATCCATGGATTCATCCACTGAAGTTTAGAGTCTTCTGATCTAATCGCTTTCCAAAACCCCAGTGAGTTTTTGGAAGGACATTTTAGATGACCATAACAGATGCCCAGACACAAGCCACTCCTGGTGCCCAGAGTGAATTCCTCCATCTCCTCGCAGACTCAGAGGTACCTGGTTAGGCCTTTTGAAAATCTAGGGGAGACCTGAAGAGTTCCCAAGGGGTCTTGGGACCTGGGATGAGACATGGTATCAAGGGCAGAGTCTGGTCTTGTGGGCTGCTCTTATAAGATTCCCACCACACATGTAGGTTGTCTGGGAATGGGTGCCCTCACTCCGGAGAAGAGAGAATTCAAATGACTGCCTTAACACATGGGAGAGAGAGATGAACCAGCTTCTGGGGGTGTTAGAAGGCCAGAAATAAAAGGCTCCTCTAACCAGCAGCCCTACGCAGAATGCGAGGCACCAGGGGCAGCTAACCTGCCTCAGCATGCTCCTCTGGGACCTGCATGAGTGGTCTGCCTCGGAAGTCAAAAAGGCCCACGGGACTCAGCGTGACTTGGTGCTTAACGAAAGAGACCCCATAATGAGTCAGGAGAAAAGAGCAAAAATACTCATTAGAAACCCAAGAGGAATTCTGAAAAGATCCAACACACCCACCCCCCTCCTGCTCCAACCCCATTGTCATCTGCTGGGGCCACAAAGCCTTCAGACCCTGGGGAGCCAGGCTATTCTTCCCTGCGGGCACCACACGGCCAGGACAAGAAAGCATTCCTCACGGTGGGGCGGTGGGGCGGAGGAAGTGGGCCCGGCCCTTCAGGCAGGAGGGGACGTGGGATTCTACTTGCATTGTTCTCTCAGACTGCCCATCAGGGGAGAAGCAGGAGGAAGGAGGCGCCCAGCCGGCTGGGGCTGGAGCCAGGGCCTCCCTCCCACCTCCCTCCCGTGGATTCCTGCATCCTTTCTTCTCAGGCCTGTCTCCCCTGCCCTCAGCCATGTCTTCAGCATGCTGCTTGTCACCTGTTGCCAGCTCCAGCCTGCCTGGTGGGGCAATGATCCCTCTTGCACATCTGCAGCCATGGACCACAAAGGCAAAGTCTGAGCACGTTTCCAGTCATGTCAACCCCACACCACAAGTCACAGACTCACAGCCCACAGGGAAATCTGCTGACCAAACGTGATGTCTTCTGCTGTGGTCATCACCCACACACACTCACAGGCTAGGTGTGTGGTGGCTGAGGCCACTCATAGTCTGTTCTTTCATTCTCAGAGCAAGTATGTGGCAGGCACAGTTCCGGGTTGGGGAGACAGCTGTGAGCCAAAGATCCCTGTCTTTCCATCCCAGCAGCAGATGTTCCCTTGCTCCTCTGCAGTTACCATGTGCCAGGTCCACAGGGCAATAAAATGCTTCCTTGACTGTGTGGCCAGGAATGTGGCAGGAGTAGTATTCTTAAAGCTAACTGGACCTGGGTTCCGTCTCATCTTAGGAGGAACTGACTTTCTATTTTATTTTTGGTTTTTCAAGACAGGTTCTTGCTCAGACTCATAAAACTCCTGTCTCAGCCTCTCAAGTGTTGGGATTACAGGCCTGTACCACTGTGCCCAGCTCCTGAGAAGTTTCCTAGCCTTCTGAGTCTGGCTTCCTCATCTGTAAAGTGGGGTTTTATTACCGAAAGAAAGCTTATTGTTAAGGGGAATAGTAGTTCATTGTCACAGGGATTGTTTTAAGAGCCCAGTTAAAAGATGCATCTCAAGGGCTTGGCCCAGAGTCAGGATGCAATAAATAAATGCTTGGTAAGCATTAAGAACAGCCATGGGCTCATTCCTCTCAGGGGAGTTGTCACAGGAGGGACTTCTGCCTGGGTTACTGGGTCCCTACGGAAGTGCTACTTGCCCCTACTGCTCCCTTTTTTGCAGTCTCTTATTGTAAGCAAACTCCCGGGCTAGAAACTCCTTGGCCCATTTATTTTCCATTTGTCCATATGCTCGCCACTAACACAGAGGCGCCTCTGGATGAGCCTTATACTTAGGAACTGTAATGTGCAGCTAACGCATGGAACCGGGGAGGGGATCAAGTACAAAAAACTCTCCATATGGTGTAGACTTCTGGGGTCCCCAAGAAGCACAAGCCAGGAACTTTTTAAATTATGCCACTGGGTGCCACTGAGAGAACCTATTGTGAGCCACCAGGCCAGGAGATGACTCAAGTCTCATCCACTGTTTTGTTGGTTTGGGGACAGAAAGACAGGTCCCATCGTGGGCACCTTCCCTCTGGGAGCACACAAGGATGTCTGAGATGATTCACTGGACAAAATATGGGTGGGACCAGGGTGGGGATTGTTTATCATTGTTACAAATAAATCCTGCCCACAATCGAGGTCCAACTCCTAATTTTTACAATGGGAGTGAGGAAACCATTTTCAGAGTAGAAATAAAACAAGGCCCTTAATTCATGAACCCCAGCTTCCCCAAAGATGTTAAATCCTTGTTTTATTTGGAAGTCAATTATTCAGTTATTGAAAGACTAGAAGAATAGAGCATGATCTAATCCTATTGTCTTAGACAAATGTGTTTTCTGAGTGCTTCTCACCACGAACTTGACTTAATGAAGCCTCATGCTGCACACAGCATCCTTCTAAATGTTACCATATTTGTTTGTCTGTTGTCAATGTGCCTCAGACATTTAAAGAAGTCCCATTGAGCTCTTAGGCTCCTAGACATGCAGAGTAAAATGGAGAGGCAGCCAACATCTCTCTCCGTTTGTTGGATCTGAAGATTTGGGCTGGGCCCCACGAGCCCAGGATTCCAGGTAGGTCTCTCAATGCGCATGTTAGGGTTGGAGGTGGCGAAGGGGTGCTGGCTTGCTCTTTAAGGCCACCAGTCCTGGAATAAGGAATTCAGCTCAGAGACCCCCAGGGCACAGGGCTGAAATGAAGACACAATGAGCTCCAGAAGGGACCGTGTCATTTCACTGACTGTGACAGTTCTCAGGGCCTGGTGACATGACCGGTGGGTAGCAGACCCTGTGCCAGTCAGGGTTCTGGTAGAAGGAGGTGGCTCAATAAGCTGCTTAACAATAATGCTACAGAATTTAGAAACATTAAGGAAGCCAACAGGACAATGCACCAACAGTGCTTTGTCCCAGAGCAAGCAATAGTGGGGGAGCCTAGACACTCCCAGGCCTGTAGGGGCAGGAAGAGGCGAGGGCTGTGCATTCAGGGCCGCCCAGATGGGCAGAGCCTCTCTGCCTCCCTGCAGTCTTACCACTGGCCCCACCCAGATACTGCAGAGAAAAAGAGCCTCAGCATTCAGGTCCTGAGGCCAGCCCGTGAGTTCACGGGCAGGTTAAAGTGGGCAGAGATTGGATCTGGAAGGGCAAACAGAAGATGTCCAGCCCTGCCTTTTAATGAAGATTTGCTGGTTGGCCAAGAGGTCAGCTCTGACTGAGATGAAGCTCATAAAGTAGTCAGATGATGCCCATCTGAATAAAATCCACGTCCTGAGACTGTTACGTTACACAAGCGAGCTTATTAAATCTCTCTAACATCCTTATGAAGTAAGCACTGCTATTGTCCTCATTTTATGGATAAGAAAATTGAGTCTCCAAAGATTTATGTAGTCAGGTGTGGTAGCGCACACCTGTAAGCCCAGCACTCAGGAGGCTGAGCCAGGAGGATCACCATGAATTCACAGCCAATCTGGACAACATAGTGAGTTCAAGGCCAGCCTGAATTACTTAGTGAGACCCTGACTTGAAAAAAAAAAAAAATTACGTAATTGCCTCCAGGCCCATACTTATTAATGGAGAAAAAGGGATTCAAATCTAATCTTCTTCCTTTTCATTATAAAAAATTTTAAACACAGAGAAAAGTTGAAAGACTAAAACAATGAACATCCTTATACCAACCCCTTAGATTCAATAATTATAAATATTTTGTCATATTTACTTTATTTTATATAGATATTTAAATAGATAGACCCCTCTCCCATTTGTCCTTATTGTATTTTCTCCAAATTTCTTATAGCATTAAAATATGCATAACATTATAACAAAATTTACCGTCTAGGCTGGCGTGGCAGCACACACCTGCGATCCTGGCTACTTGGGCAGCTGAAGTAGGAGGATCGTAAGTTTGAGTCTGGCCAGAGCAACTTACTTAGTTGTCTCAGAATAAAAATAATAAAAAGGTGGAGATATGGCTCAACACTGCTGGGCTCAATTCCCAAGACTGAAAGTAAATTTTTTAAAAATATTGGGGCTGGGGATTTAGCTGAGTGGTTAGAGTGCTTGCCTAGCAACCACAAGGCCCTGAGTTCTTTTTTTTTTTTTAGTTTTTATTTTAATGGTACATTTTCGATATACATATTGATAACACTCATCATTGGGGATTTGTACCTGTACATGATATCCCTTGTTGAGTCCCTGAGTTCTATTCCCAGCTCAAAAAAAAAAAAAAAAATCATTTGTAAATGGACAGTTCTGTGATATTTAATACATTCGTAATGTTGTACAACCATCATTGGTCTCTCAAACTCTTTTCAGCTTGTACAACTAAAACTCTACACCCATTAAGTAGTGACTTCCGGTTGCTCCCTCCCTGGTCCCTGGCAACCACCAGTCTACTGCTCTAGGTACTTACATGTTAAATCATGTAGTACTTTGTCCGTTGAGGGGAGGCACTCTGGGGATGGAACCCAGGGGCTCTCCCACTGGAATGTACATCCCCGGGCTTTTTTGAAAGTTAGGGTCTCACTAAATTGCTCAGGTTGGCCTCAGGTCTCTGATCTTCCCACCTCTCGGCAGGGTCACAGGCTTGTGGCCCGCTTCCCCGTGTATGTGTTGTTTTGTATTTTATTTTACTTAGCACAATGTCCTCAAGGTTCAGTCACGTCCTAGAGTATCCGAAGTTCCCTCCTTTCCAGGTCGAACAGTATTCCCTTCGTATGTGTGGACGACATCTTGCTTATGCACTCATCTGTCAGTGGACGGGCGGTGCTCCATGTGCTAGTGATTGAGAACAGCACCCTTGCTGTGAGCATGGACATGCACCTATCTCTGAGATGCTGTTTTCGGTTCTTTCATGCGTATACCCGGAAGTGAAATGGCTGAGGCACATGCTAATTCTATTTTTAACTTGGGGGGACCATGATATGTTTCCCACAACAGCCATACCTTCTGTACTCCTAACTTCTCCACATCCTTAGCAACACTCCTTATTTAGGTTTTATGATCGAAGCCACCCTAATGGATGTGAAGTAGTATCTTAATAGTTTTTATCTGCACTTCCTTAATAATTAGTGATGTAAACCAGGTGCTGTGGCGCACGCCCATAACCCCAGCACTCGGGAGGCTAGGCAGGAGGATTGCCGTGAGTTCCAGGTCAGCCTGAACTACATAGCAAGACCCTGCCTAAAAAAAAAAAAAAAAAAAAAATTAGTGACGTTGAACTTCTTTCCACAGTTTATTAGTCATTTGCATACATTCTTTGAAGAAATTTCTATTCAGGCTCTTTGCTAGGTTTTTTTTTTTCCCCAGCATTTAAAACTGAACCCCGGGCCTTGCACAAGCTAGGCAAGTATCCTACCACCAAGCTACTTTCACAATTCTTTTTAGATTTTTAAATTTTAATTTGCGAGAGGGTCTCACAAAGTTGCTCAGGCTGGCCTTGAACTTGCAATCCTCCTGCCTCAGCCTCCCAAGACCACAGCTGGTCTTGTTCATTTTTAAAAATGGATATTTGTTTTTTGTTGTTGTTGAGTTATATATGTTGATTTTTATTTGAAAAAATATACACTCCAAATACTTTCTCATGTACTTTCCAAAGTAATGGCATTCTCTTCATAACGACTGTACTGTCAAACCAAAAAACATTAACACTAATTTCCTAATATCAATCAAACCAGTTTAGAGACAAATTTCTCTAATACTCTCCCAAATACCTTTTTTTATTTATTTTTATTTGAACCAGAAGTCAATTAAAGTTGTGCTCTACATGTGGTTATTACTAATTTATGGTCTCTTTTAAACTAGAACTCTTCCCAAACTTTTGCGGGACAGCCAGGCCTAATGTCCATATTCTCCTGCTGCTGCTCTGTTTCTTATCTCGCGGGATGAGACTCAAGTGACATCTTTCTGGTCAGAACCCGTATAGACAATGCTAGTCCCATTGACAGCGTCTCCTCAGAAGGCTTTGAGGCCTAGTGGCCTCAGCAGCTCTGTGCTCGCCTGCTGGCCAGGACTCAGTCAGCTTCTGGTGCAGGCGAGGGCAGGGAAGGACTGAAGACAAGATGGCCAACTACCAAAACAATCTGTCTTGAGAAAAATACAGGCTGGAAATTCCTGAGAGTTGTTTGGATGCAAGAATGGAAAATCCATGGGAAAGAAGAGAACAAGAGGGAGAGACAGATGCCACTCTCTTCTGGGGAGTCTGGTCTTGTGCATCCAGCTGCAACGTATCTGTCTCCAACCACTCCAGAGTGAAGGAAAGCTACCCCCAGGAGGCACCCAGAGGCGATGCCACCCTCCGTTCCCCTCCACCACCAGGCCCCTGCTCACGCACATGCAACCGGGTGCGTATGCCTTCCTTGTGTGGTCCCTTTGTCCATCAACTTATGGCCTATTTTTTTGGTCAGGCATTGATCCATTTCAAGAAATGAAAATCTACTTCAGGTAACTGAAATGGAAAAGGACGTATCACAAGGAAACAGCCATATAAAGAAACAGATTCACAAGCATTCTGAGCAAAGAACTGCCCAGTACCTCTCACGCTGCACCCCTGATGAACACAGCACGGTAGCTGTGTTTGGGGTGTCTGGCCAGCACAGCCCTCCTGTGGGTCCTATAATCTCCAGTTTTCAGAGCATCTTCAGTCATCATCTACACTGGACTGATTAGGTTCTATCTCCCAGGAATTTGGACCTAGACCTAAGAGATGCAGGCTGGTCGGTCTCTTGTTGGCTGCTGAATTAAGTACAGCTGAGGACTCAACACGCAGAGACGCAGAGGAGCAGAGGGGTGTCGGGGTCCTGGGGAAAGGAGAGAAGCTTCCCCCCGAAGGACCCCGGTTCCATTGAGCCCTTCACCTTTCTGGCTGAAGCCTAGTTGTTATGAGCCTCTGCCAACTTGCCACTGAATTTCCTGCCCATACAGTAGCCCATGGAGGGCAGGGCACAGGAGCCTAGCCTGCCCTGGGGGAGGAATATTTTAGCACTGACATTGTTCAGGATTGCTGGTGTATGGCAATTCCAGGTTGATTTTATTCTTGACTCTTCAGTTTCTACAGACAATGTGCCCCTTATTGCCTGCACCAAGGGGGACCGCTCCCACCACCCTGCTCTTTGTACACCGCTGTGACTGAGTGGACACTGAACCGGAAGTGTTTTAGCAGTGTTTTCTAAAGCCTTTGTTTCCCTCTGCCTTCTTGGCCCTAATTCAAATGTGCTTCAGGGAGGAGCCTTCAGAAAGCTAAGAATTCCCAAGGAGGCTGAAGAAGAAAACTGTCTCTCTTGCCAGCCTGAAGAGAGGCCGAAGAGGATATCTCTGTCTGTGGGAACCAGCCCTGATCAGAGCTCTGCCTGTCCCCACCTCCAGCTGAGCAGCCCTCCCAGCCCACATCTGTCACTAGGTCACAGCTCGTCCTCAGGGCAGTTGGGAGGGTGGCTGGCATCTGCCTCCTGGTCTTCTGCAGGCTTTGGCTCTTGTGTTTATGATTCGTGCCCGAGCCTTTCAAAGGAAGTAAGGCTCAAAGATGGAAGGCCCAGAAGGCTTCACAGCGGAGGAGAACTTGGACCAAGACCTCATGACACAAAAACCCCAGTTTTTGTTACCTCTTCCACAGACACTGCAAGAAGACACACCAGAGTGTGTTCTCTCTAGCTGGGCACAGTGCCGCACACCTGTAATCCCAGCTCTTTGGGAGACTGAGGCAGGAGGATGGCAAGTTCAAGGCTAACATGGGCAATTTAGCAAGACCCGCTCTCAAAATTTGAAAAGGGCTGGGGATGTGGCTTAGCACTCCCTGGGTTTTACCCCCAGTATTGTGCAAAAAAAAAAAAACAAAAAACTGCTCTCTAGAGCCAGACTGCCCAGGTTTGACGTCTGACTTTGCTAGTTGTTAGCTTTGGAAGCTTCAAATAAAAGTCAGTCAGTGGGTTGGGGATTTAGCTTAGTGGTAGAGTGCTTGACTAACAAGTTTAAGACCCTGAGTTTGATCCCCAGCACTGCACCGCCCTGAAAGTTAGTCAGTGTTCCTCAGCCTTGGCTTTTTATAAACAACTTCACTGAGGTATAACTGTTAGTAAATTTACTGAGTTGTGCAGTCACCACCGTAATCTGGCCTAGAACATTTCTATCACCCCAGTAAGATCCCTGATGGCTATTTACGATTAATCTTCCTTCCCACTCAGCCCTGGCAATTACTAACTACTTTCTGTCTCTATAGGATTGTGCGTTCTGGACATTTCATAAATGGAATCATATAATATGATGCCTTTTAGGTCTGGCCTTTGTCATTTAGTGTCATGTTTTTGAGTTTTAGCCATGTTGTAGCCTGTATTAGTACTTGTTTCCTTTTTATTGTTAAATAACGGTCCATTGTCTGGATGAACCACATATTATTTATCTATTCATCAGCTGATAGACATTTGAATTGTTTCCAGTTTGGGGCTCTTATAAATTATACTGTTATGGATACTTGAACGTAAGTTTTTATGCAAACTTGTATTTTCAATTATCTCAGGTATATTTTGGAGTCCAATTATTGAGTTGAATGATAAATTTAGTCTAATTCTTTAAGCGCCACATTATCTTCCAAAGTGGCTTGGCCTCAGTGTAGCCATCTACAGACTTGGTGTTCTGGGTGGGCCGATGGTGCAGAGCACTTGGCACAGTGCAGGGCTTGTGATCCGGGCTTCTGGACTACCCTTCTAGCGGTGTAATTGGCTTCCAGCCGCTCGGCCGACTCTCCCCCTGCACTGTTAGTTCAGTGAAGCAGGAACTCCGCTCATGCAGGTCTTTGTCCCCAGAGCCTCTTGTTCAGGGCAGATGCTTTGTCCACGGATGAGGAAACTCAAATACAGGGTGTCTGCAGGGCAGAAGGGGCGTGACGCTGTCCCAGAGACGCAGCGCCGCAGGAACCCAACAGGGGCAGATCCCCGCTGAGTGCGTCAGCAGGACCTGGAGCAGGAGGCAGCAGCTGAGCAGGGCATTGAAGGCTGACTTCTGCAAGAGCACAGGATGAGTCTCTAAAAACACTATCTCCATGGCTTGGGGTGAGGAGCCATCATAGCTCACGTCAGAGGAAACCCCAGGGCTCTTTATTTCCTTTTCTTCGGCAGCAAGGATGAATGAAGGGGACACTTTCTGCCTATTTTCTTGGCTGCCTGGCAAAAGACTGCAAAGAGCCTTCTGAGAGCATCCAGCTCACAGCTCTGTCCAGCATCAAACCCTTGCTCATTATCTCCTGTCCTTGCCTGCCAGGATGAGAAGCAGGCCCAGGGCGCCCACCCCGGGGCTGGAGCATAGACTCCAGCCCTCACTGCTTCCTCCTCAAAATGCCCCTGCACCTGTCCCACCCAGTCCTCTGGTGAGCCCCGCACACCTCCTCCGTTCTGGGATTCCCTCTGTGGCCTGGGCTGCGCACAGGGCAGCAAGCTGGGGGGTATGCGCGGACGTGCCCGGAGCCCTTCAGGGCTTACTCTCTGCCCAGGATGTTATGCTGCTTTCTCCCTGCCTCTCCCCACTTCTTCCCTGAGGAGGTAGCAGAAGTGACAGACCCCACGCCTATGGCCCAGGAGCACTTCTAACCTGCTTTATGAGCTTGGGCTCTGATGCTTCAGAGCTCCCCACCAGCGGGGGGCACCAAGAAGATTCTAGATCCTCAGGGGTCAGAGCTGCTACTTACTCCCACCTCTCACAGCCGCCCCAAAGCCCCCTGGCGACCAGCCCCAGCAGTGGAAGGCTGCTCTGGCTTGGGCTGGGGAGAGGGGGGACATGACAAGACATTTCGCATCCCAGAGGGCAGTTCCACAATCAACTCATCACACTGCCTCCTCAACAGCAGACCAAGTGCACATTGAAGGAAATCTGCGGAATGTATGCAATTAATTAAAGAGCAGGTCTCAAGTCAGGCTAAATACTGGGAATCAGGAACCGGAGTCCAAGACCCTTCATGATCGGAAGGGGGAACTTCCCGATTTGATTGCAGAAAGCAATTTACTTCAATTAGCAGTGACATAAACAGGGTGATTGCTTAATAGAAGCACTGCATCTCCAAAAGATAAACAGCCTGAATTGCATCCCTTCCCATTATATTAGCCGCCCAGGATCATTTTCCCAAGATGGGCCTGATTAACCCTTCAGGAGCCAGCCCCAAACAGATCTTGTCATGTCCCTGCAGGGTATCTACGGGGGACCCTGACATATGTGGTGCGTACTGGGTATATGTTAACCAATTTGCTTGTTGCTTTTTGAGTCTTTTAATCCTCTCAATCATCCTGTGAGGTATGTATCATTATGTCCATTTTACCAGGAAAAATGAGGCTCAGCAAGTTCAAGGAGTGATCTTTGCAAATACAAATCTAATCATGCCGCTTCCCCTGCTTAGTTTAAAACCTTCCCAAACCATCCAAACTCCTACTGTGGCCTCCAAATTCCCGTGTGATCGTTCCCTGCTCTCTCCCACCTCTACTCAAGCGCGCCTCACAGCTCAGGTCAGTTTCTATTTTGTGGTCACTGTCTGCTCCTCCACACATCAGCTCACTCCCCCCCGCAAGGCTGCTCCCTCTGCCCAGCACACTCTTCCTCCCTTCCTGTGCAGGGCTGACTGCTCCCCTCCTCAAGAGGTAGCTCTCTCCGCGCTGCGGTGGTCCGACTCCCTTTTGCTTCCGACCCAGCCCTTAACATATCTAAAATCATCTTGTCTTGTTTACTGTTGACGTGTTTCTTGCTTGCCTCACCCCATCTGTTAACTCCAGGAAGGCGGAGTTCTTGTTCCTGTTGACCTGTTCGCAGCACTGGGTCAAGCACACAGTAGGCGGGTGGGCGGGAGCTACTCACCTAAGAGCAGCACTGCCTTCGCTTTGATAGAAAGGAGGAAACTGAGGCTCAGAGAAGTTGAGCCACTTCGCAAAGTTAAACAGCTGGCCAATGGCAGAGCGGGGATCAGGCAGCACCTCCTCCCGGGAAGCTACACAGCCTGCTGCGCCTTTCTTTTCTTTTCTTTTTTGCCATACTGGGATTAAACCAGGGTGCTCACACTGAGCTACAGCCCTTTTTATTTTTTGACACGGGACCTTGCTAAGTTGCGCAGAGGGGACTTGAACTTGTGATTCTCTTGCCTCAGCCTCCCAAAATGCTAGGATTACAGGTGTGTGCCGTTGTACCCAGTTTAAATTTCATTTTTGAGATAGGGTTTCGTTAAATTGCCCAAACTGGCCTTGAACTCTCCTGCCTCAGTCTCCCAACTAGGTGGCATTACAGATGTGTACCACCATGCCCAGCAGCTACAGCCTGTTTGATCATGAGGTGCCTCCCTGCCTCCTAGTCCCCCTCCCCATCAACTTCTCAGCCCTGCCGCCCCTGCCCTAAGGAGGCGGCACAGGTGGAAGAGCAGGCCCTGGTGCAGTTTCCTATCCTTGCTCAACTCTCTCAGCAGTACTGCTGCGTCCCAGGTGGACAGGGACCTCCTCATTCTGAGGACACAGATTTCAGAAGTAAAAGACTAAGGCCTCTCTCTTAGCCCCACAAGGACTCTTCTTGGGAAATGCCTTCCCAGGCCTGGGTTGAGAAGACCCTGGAAAAGCTGTTGAGAGGGCTTTAAACTGCTGCCCCTTGACCCATCTACCTCATGCTTGGCCCAAGCTGCCCACACTGCCGGGTAGTGGGGGCCGCAGGAAAGCGAAGACTGGGCAAGCCAAGATCAGTGGCCCAAGTTGCCCGTGGCAGGAGACAGGGAGAGGTGAAAGTGGTGAACCATGGAAGTCAGTCCCTCACTGTGAGCTGTGGGGGAGCCTCAGCTGCCAGTCAGTGATTAGGGGCTGACCCAGAAGCAGAGCTGTGTCTTCTGGCCACCAGCATCGGGCCCCTCCATAGTTGCGTCACCCACACGAAGGTCAAATGTAGATATCATCAGAGTCATCTTTTTGCTGCTCATCCCCTATGTGACCTTGAGGCTTCAATCTCTCTGAGGCTGGCTCCCTGTTGGTAAGGAGCTTGGAATGTCTGTCTCACCTAAGGTGTAGGGTTTCAGTGACTTTATGTGCCCTAGAAAGTGTAAACTATAAAGTACACTAAGAGGATACTCCTGCTTCAGCCCAAAGAGGAAAGAGATTTTAACATTCATTAAACGTCTGCCATCAAAGGTGGGGTTTCCTATGCCCATTGGACCGATAAGGAAACTGAGGCTCACAAAGCAATTTGCCTGCAGCTACTAAGCACAGAAGTTGAGACTGTAACAATTGTTTATGCTGAATGCATCCAGCCAGGACTGGAGATTGTGGGCTCAGATTGCATCCAATGAGATCCAACCCTGAAGAGCAGGGAATGAAGGAGCCCGGGTACACAATAAAGATGGGGTGGGGCCAGGGGCCAGGCATCAGTCTGCCCAGGCTGTGGAAAGGGGTCTTTTGTGATTTGGTTCCAAGTTACGCGACGAAGGCATTGAAAAGATAACATGTTAAGAGTAGCCCCCGTAGTGTGTGGAGGTGGTCTGGTGAGGACAGGATGCCACGGGTGATGGGGACAGGGACCCAGGTAGGAGGAATAGCAGAGGGCAGGAAAGGGACCACTTATGAGAGAGTTTGGGGATAAAGCCAGCTGGGTGTGGGTGATGATGCCTGGTGGCTGGAGGTGCTTTGCAGATGACTGAAGCAAAATGTTAAGAAAGTCCTAAACCAAGTGGGTAAACAAGACAACTCCTGAAAGCCAGCCCCATCTATGCCCTGGAGGACAGGGATGGAGGCCTCTAACCTGATTGGCTGCAGCCACTCTGTTTCTTTCTTTAATTAGGCTCCTCATTAAGCCCCTTGCTGTTAATTATTCCCAGCCTCCTGGGTGGGACGGGCCTTTACTCTTGAGATTCCAGCCCAGCACTCTGCAGAAACGACGGAACATGGCTTTACTTACGCCTTGGCGCCAGGCTTGGGCCTCAGAGACGCAATCTCCCCATGACCCCAGGGATTGAAAATGGAGTCCCATCTGAGGTCATACAGTTTCCCAAGGAGACTAGTGTCACCTCTGTGTGAGGTCTGTCCCAACTACTCTAAACTAGGGATTCTGCCCCTCTGTTGCTCTCCACTGGGACTCTCAGGGCTTCATCCATAGCAATTATCGCAATTCCTTGACCATCTCCGTTCGATGCCTCATTTGCTGCCCTTCCCCATCAGGCTGGGTCCTCCCCAAGGGCAGGGGACAGGCCTGTCTTGTTTCCAAGCACACTGCAGGCCCCGCGTAGGTGCTGTATACACATTTCCCCACTGCATTCAAGGCCCCTGCTCCAGGCCTGCAAATTCTGGCCAACACTTCCCTCTTCCTGCTGGTCTCTGTGCTCCAGAGCTTTGGCTGCCTGAGCACTGCCTCTTTTCCTCAGCACTGATTCTTCCCCTCCTCGTCCCTGCCACAGGGAGACCTATCAGTGTCAGCGCTGTCCCTGAGTCAAGGCACTGAGGTTCGAGAAGTTACTCACAACAGAAAAAGAAGCTGGGCCTTTCTGGTAGAATAATACCGCTCTAAGGATCCCCACAAGTCGAATGGGCTCAGCTGAGGATGGACTACTCAGAGCTGTCCAGACCAATCCAGTTTCTGACTCCTCTTGGGCTCATGATCTAGAGGGTTCCTCAAAAAAATTTTCCCTAGAATCATTTGTCCCTCAAAGTAGTCTCCTGTGGCCAGGGAATCCAGCTCTTTCTTTTCTGCAGTCCTGCACACGACAGATTTCAAGTTCCCCAAAGAGTAGATCCGGCTGATCCCCGACCAACACCACCACCACCACCAGGCCAACAAGAGACTAGGAATGAGCTTTGCTTTGCATAGCCCAGCCAGGCAGCTCATTGATGATGTGGCCTGTCAAAGCCCTCGCCCCCATGGCATTGTTAGGAGGATTAGAAGACAGTGAGAGGTACTGCAAACATGTTTTTAGTTCTTTACTAGTGCTGGATACTGTGCACAACCTTTGTCTGCGTTATCACATTTAATCTTCCTAACAGCCCCCTTGGGAAGGTTTTTATCACCTGTTTTTAAAAGTGAGGACGGACAGGTTACAATCACTGCCCAGTGTCACGTGGCCAGTGAGTGGCAGCTGAGACTCAGACCCTGCCATGCCTCACACAGCCGCCCACCAGAGTGCTGCTCGGTGCCCGGCAGGCAGACGTGCCCCCAGAAAAGCTAGCTTTTTTCCAGTAGCTGGGGCTGTAGGACCAGGCTCTGCAGCTCTGGCTCATCTCCAGGATTGGCCTGTGGCTGCCCAGCAGTCAGACCCTTCGAATTCATTCCTGTCCCAAGTCTGCAATCTGCATTTTTGCCAAAGCTCAGGCAGGGACAGATAGTGGCTGCAGGGCCAGCATTTCCTATAGTCTTCTCGGCAGCCCAGTCATGGTGGCCACCCAGAGCTCAGACCTGGCGGAAGCCTCGGAGCTGAGCCTGCTCAGAGAGGCTGAGTGGTCAAGTTGCCTCAACACACTCACTTTGTTCTCCCTGCTCTCTTCTCCCTACACGCAGGTACCAGCCTGAATCAAAGCAGCAGGGGTCTGGGAGGTCGCTCCGGGTACCACCGGGACAAGCGCAGCTCACATCCAAGGAAAATGATAGTATGAGATCATTCATTATAATATTTAGCTCCCAGAAGAAACCGCTGCAAGGCCCGTCCAAACCACAGACAGCTTTGGCAGCCTCGGTATCCTCTTACAGTTACATAAGCTTTGCAGGGAAATAAATACCAACTCATCTCAAAGGAATTTTAAGGGCTAATAAACTTAACCAGTCTGCACAGAGAGGGCTCCCTTCCGAGGGAGGGACTGCGGTTTCAGAGAGGAAGGGCCAAGAGGGCTCCGGGCAGGGCCGGGAGGGGGACCTCGTGGGCCCAGCTGCCACTGTCCTCAGGGAGGCTCGGTGCCGGAGCCTCACTTGTGGGGCAGGGGCAAGGCCGGCCGTGCCCCAGGCCACCTCCTTCTCATATACCATCACGACTGACTCCGCAGTCCCCTGCGTAGGTATTGGGTTCCCCTTGTTAGAGGTGTTCAAGCATCCAGACGTATACTCCATGTTCTAGTTCTAAATTCTGTTCAAAGGCTTTATTATCATGTTACAGTTTTCAGATATAGGAACTTGCCCTTGGCATCAACACAAGGCAGATAGTATCAGAGAAAGAATTTGCATCCAGAGTCTGAAGACCCGTCATGTTACACTGCCGGGGTGACCTTGGGCAGACTGCTTTTCGTTTTGTGCTGCAGTAAGAGAGGCACAACAATTATTTTCCTCGGCCTCCCGCACCTGATTCCTGCAAGGAGCAGATAAATTGCAGGTGTGTGAAATTGCTTTGCAGATTTCAAAATGTTTTGCCAACAGTAAGATGCCACAGACAAGCCAGCTGCTAAGCAGGGCTGGTGGCTTTCTCTCTACAGCGTTAGGAAAAGTACCAGAAGCCCAGCCTGACCATTCTCCACGGTCAGCTTCTGCCCAGGGAAGCCAGTCAAGCGTGTCAGGGTTCAGGCTGTAGATTCAGAGTCAGTCGCCTGGACTTCTCTGTGCCTTGTTTGATATCTGTCTAACAGCAGAACCTGTCTGAGAGAGTTACTAAGAGGATTAACTAAATAAGATCTAGCAAGTGCTTAGAGCACTATCTGGCACAAACAAGTGCTATATAAGGCTTTGCTGTTCTTATTAATGTATTATCCAGCTAATTAAGTTAATCTCTCACTAGTCACTACCACTAATTGGTCTGGTGGAATAGAATACAAGATGCAGAAACTTATAGACGATAACACAGGAATACTTACTTACCATGAGCCAGGCACTGTGCTATTTACATATATTATCCCATTTAATCTCCAGCATAGTCCTTCAAGGAGATGGTTTTATTGCTCCCTTTTTACAGGAGAGGAGGTATCTTTATTGTTCCTATTTTATAGAAGAGGAAACTAAGCATCAGCAAGGCTACTTGATTGATCCAAGATCACAGAGCATGTAAGCGGTAGTGTCAGGGTTTAAACGAAAGCAGTCTGGCACTAAGGACAATTTTCTTAATTTATTTGAGCCTTGGGATGTTACTAGGTATTATGGTTTGTGTCTAGATGTCCCCCCAAAGCCTCATGTGGTAAGAGATAGCTGGATCTAGAGTGTGGGCTGCCCTGAGGGCAGGTAGCCTAGATAGATACAGGAAGAAGCTTAACTAGCTGCTTGTTTGCATTGCTGATTTGCATACATTCCTTGCATTTTCCTCACTTTACTTTGCGGCCGGCTGCGAGTCCGCC
>PVJO010022130.1:0-28639 GCA_004026905.1 Hystrix cristata | reverse complement strand
CTTCTTTCTTGCTCTGTTTGCACATTCTTGGGGCAGGATGTCCTTGCTCTCCTTGCACATTTCTGGAACAAACAACTTCCCGATACCGGGTTGTGACAGAACAGACATAACATGGATCATTCTTTATTGACCACCCAGTCCTGACCACCCGGTAATTGAGGTCGAGCTGCCCTATCCTTAAACTGCTGCTCTTTTCAATCTCAGTAAAAAATGCTTAAAGGATTCCTCTCTTCTAGCACAATATACTACACACTTTTAAAAACTTGACAATGAGGGGCTGGGGATTGAACTCAGTGGTTAGAGTGCCTGCTTCAAAAGCACAAGGTCCTGAGTTCAATCCCCAGCACCAAAAAAAACAAAACAAAACAAACAAAAAAACTTGACAATGATTATTTAGCATTGGTTTGGTTTTTTTGTTTAGTTTTTTTGTGCTGGGGATTGAACTCAGGGCCTTAGTCCTTACCAGGCAAGCGCTCTAACCACAGAGCTAAATCCCCGACCCTACTTAGTATTGTTAAATATCCATTCAACACACAATTTCCCAAATGGCTCATAAAGATCATATTTCTATTTAAATTGAATCAGGATCCAAATTAGATCCATACATTTAGATACTTTAAGCCTTTTTAATTTATAAAATTCTTCCTGTATTTCTCTCCCCCTATACCTTTCCCCTTGATTTATTTGTTAAACCACATTGTTTGTTTTAAAGAGATACCCACAATCCTGACTTTGCTGAATGCATTTTTGGGGCAGACTTTAATATGGATTTTTTTTTTTTTCTGGTTTGTCGTCTGTTTGTAAAACAGCCTCACTATGTTGTCCGGGCTGGCCTCGAATTTGAGACGATCCTCCTATGTCAGCCTCCCAAGTGCTGGGCTCACAAATGAAGGCCAACTTGCCTAGCTGCTCCCCCTCCCTTTCAACCTGTCTTTTGCCCTCTCGCATTCCCACCTTCTCTGTCCTGTGTTAAGGGGCCTGCAGGTCTGGCAGAATATTAGTAAGCCTAACCGCAGGTAGCTTTCTTAATAATGGACACAATATTTTGATCTCCATCTACTCAATCCTGTATGTACCTTTCAACTGGTTATACTTCCAGGAGGGACAAAAGGATGATGTTTAGCCGGGTATGGTGGCGCATGCCTGGTATTCCCAGTACTTGGGAAGGTAAAGTAGAAGGAAGACTGCAAATTCGGGGTCAGCCTGGGCTACATTGTGAGTTCAAGGCCAGCCTGAACTGCATAGGGAGAGAAAGAAAAGAAAGAAAGAAAGAGAGAGAGAAGGAGAGGGAGGGAGAGCGAGAGAGAGAGAAAGAAGAAAGAAGGAAAGAAAGAAAAGGAGGAAGGAAGGAAAGAAAGGAAAGAAAGAAAAAGAAAGGTGTTAATTTCCCATCCTCCAAAAAACCTATAATCTTGAATATTGAACACTTGAGAGCCAATTTAATCTTCAATGATCTGAAATATCTAACACTTAGACCATGAGAATTTGAATAAGCAGGAAGAAAGACATGAATATGAGTCAGAGGAGATTAAAAAAATAGGAAGAAGTGTAAGTCAAGGTTCCTAACGCAACTGTTTAGTTTTTCTTGACCAGATCAACTAGTATGACATCAACCCCCAAGCTTTGGAGCCTTCTGTGGCCCTGGGCTTGTGACAAACAGATGCATGAGGCCAGTGACATGAACTCCGGTGTTGGGTGGGGCCCCTTCACTTGTGTGTTTAACCAGGCTCCAAGGCGAGAAAGCCCCCCAAAGTCTGAAAATCCTTTCTCCAGGCTATCTGATGCCAAATCACATACTTGGAAGGGAAACAAAGATTTCAAAAACATTTCTACTGTAGTTGGAAGCAACTACAAGTCAGTTTCCTGCAGAGCGTGAGCAACACAGCTGAGAAGCATAAGAGAAATGGAGAGGACTGGAGCTGGGAGCTGGGAGGGTACTGAGAACAAACCTGGGTGGGGCACACCCTGTGGGCGGAACGGGAGCCATTTCAAGCCCCACAATCACAGGTGGAAGCCAGGGGCCCGAATGCTGCAGCTCTGGGTGCCTGATAGGGCGGGGCGCAGAAGCAGGGGAAGGATCATTGCTGTTACCTGCTCCAACAAGGCTTCTGGCCAAGTGACTTGAGTCACCATTTCTGGAATCCTCTTTCCAGTGGGAACAGGCCCATGGAAAGGAGACAGTTGTGTTTAGATGATCCGTCTGCCTACCTTTTTAGGAACAGTGTAGAATTACCCGGTGGTACAGACACCGAAAGGTCACTCTGCCTGGGTATGATAAATCCTCCTCTTACAGGTGCTTCTGTCTGGATCACCCACAAAGCAGTCGCTGGATGCTACGAGGAACAATGAGGGAACCTGCAAACAAATGCTTCTGCCTCGACAATCTGGCTTCTGAACCGAAAGAGGGTCTCTATTACGGGTGATGGATGTGCCATTTCCCACACGGATCTATTTTGTCTTTGGAAAAGCATGAGATGCTTTGTGGAAAGCTCTGTTGTCCTGTTGCCAGGAAGGCAAGCTGAAAAGCTGAGAGATGAACATAAACATGCTGTGCTTTCCGTAAGCCCTCATTTATGGATCATGAATCTATGTTAACTGTTCTCAAACAGGTGTTTGTTTTCAGCCCTGGTTCATTCCCCAGGACAAATGTTTTTTGAGAGCCTCCGTGTAGCAGACTGTGCTGGGGTCCAGGGCTCCTAAGTCTTGGTTACAGTGGTGACTTGGACATGAGGTATAATAACCTAACCTAAGGCATAATAAATGTCCTAAGTTACTGCTGGCAGGGAAATAGCGTTGACACATCTGCTATTATAGGACCCAGGTTAAAAACCTGGAATATTTAGAGTAGGGGGTAAGGAGCCCGAGGCAGTCAAATAGTTGTCACAGGAGTAAGAGATCCTCAGAGGGCTCTAATTCCTGCAACACAGTGCTGTTGCTTGCTCTCTCTGTATCATATTGCAAAGGCAGCTGCAGTTTGAGACCCAGAAGAAACAAGAAAGTGAAGACTGAAGACTCAGAAAAGGTCAGTCAGCTGGCGGTTTAGCCCAGCACTCCTCAGCCAAGCTATTCTGTCCACTGTAATCATTTTATCGAGTACTATGCACCAGAATTCTTTTGCTGAGTCTTTGGTTTTTGCTTTTTGTGTTTTGAGATAAGAGTCCTGCTATGTAGTCCAGGTTGATCTCAAACTCATTATGTAGCCCAGGCTGGCTCAAATTTGCCATGATCCTCCTGCCTCAGCCTCCTGAGAGCTAGGATTATAGGCATGCACCACCATACCCACCCTTTTTCCTCCCTCTCCCTCTCTCCCTCCCTCCCTCTCTCCCTCCCTCCCTCTCTCTCCTCCCTCCCTCTCTCCCTCCCTTCCTCTCTCTCCCTCTTTCTCTCTCTCAATTCCCTGCTACCACGAGGTGAGCAGTTTACTTTACCACATGCTCCCACTGTGACATTGCCTCACCACAGGCTCAAAACCAATGGGCCAACTGATAATGGACCGAAGGCCCCAAAGCTGTGAGCTGAAATAAACCTGTCTTTTTAAAGTTAATTGTCTCAGATGTTTTGTCACAGTAAAAGAAAGCTAACACACTAGATGAAAACATTTCCCTTTAATCTCTCCTCTCCAGGTGCCCAACACCTCTTCCCTGGAGGAATGGGTTCAAAGAGTTCTTGAGGAATCCTTATTTTATCCATATGTTACGGAAACAGTCAATGAATTTTTTTTCAGCACTGCGTATTGAACCCAGGGCCACATGCACGCTAGACAAGTGCTGTAACAATGAGCTACTGTACATGTCCAGTCCTTTCACAGTTTTGTTTTGGAACAGGGTCTCCCTGTTGCCTAGGCTGGCCTTGAATCTCATGCCTCAGCCCCCTGAGCAGCTGAGGTCAAATGGATGTGCCACTGTGCCCAGCTTGGAGTCTTATTTAAAAAAATGAAATGTCAGGGGCTGGGAATTTAGCTCAGTGGTTAGAGTGTGTGCCTTGCAAGCACAAGGCCCTGAGTTCGATCCCCGGCACCAAAACAAAGAAATGTCATTGTGTATATTTAAAGTGTACAACATGTTTTATATAGACAGTAAAATACTTTAATGAAGCAAATTAACATATCTAGCACCTCTTATAGTTACCTATTTTGTTTTTGTTGCAAGTGCAGTCAAAACCTGTTCATTTAGCATAAATTCCACATACAGTACATTTTACTACCTGTAGTGCTCAGGTTGTACATTTCTAGATCGTGATCTTTCCTACGTATCTGCTACTTGATACCCTCCCATCTATATCCCCCTAACCACTGTCTTCTTCTCCATCTCTGTATTGTATGTAGTAAATAGGTTTCTAAACCAGCTTTCTCAGTTGAGAGTAAATCCGCCTCAGTCCTGTGGCAACCTGTCCTTCTCAAATATATTCTGTTCTACAGGACTTAGATGAATCAGGGGTTTAGGTTTTGTTTTCCAGATGATTACAATGTGAACTGTTCTCCAGGGAAAACAATTAGAGGAAATAAAAACACACGCGCACACACACACACACGCACGCGTGCATATATATATATTACATATACTTTTTTAAAATTGGTTTTTCGAGACAGGTGTCACTCTGTAGTTCAGGCTGGTCTTGAACTCATTTTGTAGTTCAGGCTGGCCTGGACTACAGGAAGTAGCAATCCTCTTGCCTCAGTCTCCCAAGTGCTGCAATTACAGGTGCATACCATCATATACATGTTGAAAAATATTTTTTATTTTAGGGGTTGGGGATTTAGCTCAGTAGTAGAGCACTTGCCTAGCAAGTTCAAGGCCCTGAGTTTGATCCCCAGCACCCCCCAAAAATTTTTTAAAATTTTATTATTTTTTGAAAAATATATTTTAAAATGTTACCAATCTAAGAGAATGTTGTACCATCAAAATGATCTCTGCCAAACAAAGTTATAATGTCAAGTTGTAAAATTTTGTTTTCCTGGGAAACAAGAGCAAAGCATGAGGCATCACAAGCCCAGATTTGACGTTATGTGACAAAACTACAGTGATAAAAACAGCATGGCCTATGAAGTACAAGGCCTTCAATTCAATCCCCAGCACCACCACCACCCTCCAAAAAAGAAAAAAAGCAGCATAGTACTGACACAAAAACAGACAGGTGGATCAATGAAACAGAATAAAGATATAGAGACAAATCTGGGCACATTCAGCTATTTGATCTTTGACAAGCCAAAAGTGTGCACTGGAGGAAAGATAGCCTCTTTGACAGATGGCGCTGGGAAAATCAGTTATCTACATGCGGAAGACTGAATCTAGACTAATATCTGCTACTAGCTATTCAGTTCACATCAAAATGGATCAAAGATGTAAACATTAAGAGAGAAACAATCTGCTGGAAGATAAAATAGGTACAACTCTTAAAGACGTAGGCACAGGCAAGGACTTTCTGAACAAAACCATAATGGCACAAGAAATATTACCAAGAATTAACAATTGAGATCATATCAAATCACAGTGCTTCTGTACAGCAAAGGAAGCAACCAATAGAGTGAAGAGACAACCAACAGAATGGGAAAAATATTTTGCCAGCTATTCCTCAGAGAGAGAATTAATATCTAGAATATACAAAAAACTCAAAAAAATTAGACCACCCTAAATAAAAATCCATTCAAAGCCAGGCATAGTGGCACAAGCCTATTAATACCAGCACTTGAGAGGCTGAGGCAGGAGGTTCCTTTGAGTTCAAGGCCAGCCTGACTACAAAGTGGGACTGTCTCAAAAAAAAAAAAATATATATATATATATATACCCAATCCAAAAAAATGGGCAACTGAAATGAATAACACACTTCTCAAAAGTATAAGTGACCATTAAACAGATGAGAAAATGTTCAACATTGTTGGCCATTAAAGAAATGCAAATTAAAACAACACTGAGATTCTATCTTACTCCAGAAAGAGTGGTCATCATCAAGAAATCAAACAATGACAAACAACTGCTGCCGAGGCTGTGGGGAAAAATGAACCCTTCAACATTGTTGGGAGAAATGTAAACTAGTACAACCGCTATGGAAATCAGCATGGAGATTCTGAAAAAAACTAAAACTGGAAATTCCATTTGACCCAGCTATTCCCCTTGTGGGTATCTCCCCGAAAGAGCCGAAGACATCATATTACAGTGATACATGCATACCCATGTTTATAGCAGCACAACTCTTAACAGCTAAAATTTGGAATCAGTCTACATGTTCATCAACAGATGAATGGAAAAATAAAATGTGGTATTTATGCACCATGGAGTACTGGTCTGCCATAAAGAAGGATAAATTTCAGTCATTTGTAGGAAAATGGTGGCACCTTGGACCATAATGTTAAGTGAAATAAATCAGACACACAAGCTTAAATATTGCATGGCTTCTCTAGCAGAAACCCAAAATATAAGGAGCACAATAAAACAGATAATAGGAAGTAGGGAGATAGGTCTTTTTCAAATGAGAACAAGATGAAGAGATGGAGAGAGGTGGGAGGGAGGGATTGAAAAAAGAATTGAGATGAGTTATGTACACATACCAACTCATGCCCAAGGAATGTTTTCATTATGTAATGCAAATATGTACTAGTAAAAAATAAAAACCAAAAATTGTAAAAGATTTGGTTTCCTAGAGAAAAGTATACCTGGCTTTATCAACTTACAAAAGTAACAGCACTTGTTAAGTGCTGTGTACTAAGTACTTTATTATGTCACTTAAGCCTTACAACAACTGCATGAAGGTAAGTATATTTGATAGGTGAAGAAAATGAATTAAGCAAAACATGTGTTTCCAAATTCAGGCCAAGGGCTGGGGATTTAGCTCAGTGGTTAGAGTGCTTGCCTCGCAAGCACAAGGCCCTGAGTTCAATCCCCGGAAAGAACCAAAAAAACCCGGAAAGAACCAAAAAAACAAACAAACAAACAAAAAAAACACCAAATTCAGGGCAAGGGTCCAGAGCCTCACTCTCACTCCCTGTGATATTCAAACTGTTCTGATAGGCAATAGTCAAAAGAGACCAACAGCAACTCCTTCTGCTTGTATGTTTCCTTTGTGTTTGTTCAAAATCTTTTGTTCTCAAATATTAAGATACATCAGAATTACCTATGATGTTTAAATGCAGATTTTCAGTTCTCAGCACAGGGTTAGAGAATTCAAATCTCTGAGGAAGAGCCTTCTAGGAAAAAAACCATTTCAACCTGGGCTGCAGGTGATGCTAAGTGGCTGGCAATCACACTCTGACCAAGACTATATGTACATGAGGCAGTTTGTTTTTTCCAGAGTTACCCACAACCACACCTTCTACCATAACATTCTGGGAGTTTTGAAATCTCATCACTCCCCTTTCAAAATGTGGCTTCCATGCCCACTACCCTTGAAACCGGGTGGGATTTTGTGGCTGGTTGATCAAATAGATTATGGTGATCGAAGTGCTAATGTGGCTTCTGAATTAGGTCAGAAGAGGCAATTCAGTTTCTACTTTTGCTTGCTGGAACACTCACTCTTGGAAGCTGGCCACTATGCAGTGGGGAAGGCCACAGTGCCCTAGGGTAGGCCCCTCGGAGGGGGAATAACAGCTAGTGCAGACTTGCCACCCTCTAAGGCATCTTGCGGGTAGATCTTCCGGCCCATTCAAGCTTCCCCGCCTGACACAGCACGAAGCAGAAACTTGTCTTCCTTGCCAAGCCCTGGCCATATTGCACACTTCTGACCCTATACTTGCTCTTTCTTCCTACCAGAATGACCTCTCGTGTACCCTTTCTAAAATCTTCTCAAAGTATATAAATCCAGCATCACTGACCTTGCCAGAGTCATTGAACCACCCATATCAGACTTCTGGTTATCTGAATTCTTATTATTCCCTCTCAGCCTTAGTTTTTAGTTAAAAGGTACTGGGAATAATACAGCCTACCTCTTCTACTTTATAATCAAATGAGATAATCTATGTAATAAATTAGCAACACAAAATGTTGCTCATTATCCTTACTAAGTTTCTTGCATTCACATTTCCAGTTTCTTTAATGCACTTTTTTTCCTTTCTCACAGCACAGTGCCACTTCACAGGCTATTTCCAGTCCCTGGTATGCTCTTCTCTACCAGAGCCACTAGACTCTTACTCATCATTTAGGACTCTACTCTTTAAGACGCCTTCCCTAAATTCTAAAGTAGTTAATGCCTTTCTGTGCTCAAATAGCAACTCAGAGGAATCTATTACAGCCCTTAACACATCCGACTGTAATTAGTTGTCTCCTACCGTACACTGGACCCTGGAGGCATGGCCAGCCTCTTTGGAGTCTTCCTTCCTAACATACAGCATCTAGCACTTCTTCATTCATTCACCATCTACTGTCTCAGACTGTGCTAAGAAACACTGTGGTTACGTAGTGAAGGCCCACGTCTTGGCTGGTTTGCCTAGAAACAAAACAGCTCCACTTTCTTCTGCTACAACGTAGGAAAAAAGTTAACTATTTAAGCTCCGTTTCAAAATGGAGGCAACTCCTCCTCAAGATTGCGGTGCAGATGAAGTCAACGGCCTTAAAAGGAAAATGCCTAGCAAACGATCAATAATGGGGTGAAATGCGTTTGAAGTAATCCTATTTTCCGGGCCCCTCCACCCCCACTGATCCTCTTTCAAGGGCCCACACTCGAGGGGTAACCTCTGTTTCGGGGATTACTCAGCGTTCTCTCCTCGTTTCAGCTAGCAATTCTTCACCTCAGCTGCGGGGTCCAGGCGTTCAGAAACAAACCCCCTCCCAGACCCTAAATCGCTCCATTCCCCACCCCCCGCCCAGGGGTGTAGCCAAGAAGCCGGATTTACGCAAAATGTAAGGGCTGGACGGCTGCCGAGACCTACAGTTAGAGGACGCACTACAAGTTTGGGTCCGCCGGCGAGCACGTCCGCAGTGGCCGCTGCAGCACCGCGCGGCCTGCGGGCAGCTGACGAACAAATGAATGGATTGCGTAAGGGGCGGGGACTCTTTGGTCCCGCCCACCTGCGTGGGCGTGGCCTTGCGTGAGAGACCCGCGGGCTCGGCCGCGGAGCTCCTCCCGCCTCCCCCAAGTCCCCGCCCCTCCGGGCGCGTCACTTCCGCCACCCCGAGCCGAGGTTGGGGCGGGAGCACGGGGGAGGGGGCCAGGTCGGAGGGAAGTCGGCCCGCGCCCGAGCGGGGACTACATTTCCCGAGGGGCCTCGGCGGCAGCAGCGGCGGCGGGCGCGGCGACGTCCCCCGGAAGTGGAGCCGGAGACTTCCACTCGTGCGTGAGGCGAGCAGAGCCCGAGACGCGACCAGAGGCCGACTGGGGATCTGACAAGATGGCCGGGCTGCCCCGCAGGATCATCAAGGTAACCGCCCAGGCAGGCCTCGGCTCTTCGCTCTGCGCCTGGCCGTCAGCGGAGCGGGCCGCGCCGCCCGGCTTCCTCCGGCCGGCGCTGAGCGGGTCCGGCCGCCCCGGCGAGAGACTTCGGGCGCTGGGGAGGGGGCGCCGGGGAGACTTCCGGCCGCGGCGGGGCAGCCTGGCGGCGGGGCAGCCTGGGGGCGGGAACGCGGCTTCCCGGCGGCCTGGCCGGCGCCTGGGTGGACGGCGGGGCTGCGGGCTCGGGCCTGCCGCGCGGGCCTCCGCGGCCTCCCGGAGCACCCCCGGGCGGAGGCCGCGGGCGCGCGGGACTCGCGGCGTGGGCTGAGGCCCGGCGCGCTCGCTCGGCCCCGGAGCCTGGATTTTGCCCGAGCTGGAGAGCGGGGGTGCGGCAGCCCCGGTGCAGAATGAATGAACCCGCCGGGCCAGGCCGGGCGGGGCTCTGCGCCGCGGGAGGCGGCTTGGCGAGGCCGCGCGTCCGGCCGCAGTGGGCACTGGTCGCCCCGGCTGCCGGCTCGGGAACTTGGGGGCCCCGCGCCCCACAGCGCTCGCTTCCGCGATCTGCTCTCCTCTCTGAATGCATTTCCGCTCATTATCGCCGCGAAGAGATTTCACTCTGGTTGGCAAACTCTTTCAGAGCCCTTTCTGTTCCGAGAAAATAGTATTTTAACGGAGGGTTTTGAGAGGGCCTCAGTGATGAGGGATCTTGTGACATATTTTGCCTCTCGATTTTGTGCGCTTTAACCATTAAACCGTCCTTTGGCTTTATACTCTGACAGATACATATGGAGTCATGAAAAATTCCCTGTCTTGGTCTTGTAAAGTCTTTACATAACATCTCCGAGTCCTCAGATTTGATGAATCTTGTTACAATCCACGAAAACAGTCTTGAATTTTTTTCGTGGGGTCTGTTTTTATGAAAGAAATTAGTTGAACATCTGCATTGCATAGTATTCCAGTTCAGGTGACTAAATTGGAGCTATACATGGCGCGGTATAGCCTGGTGACCGTGTATTTATTCTTCATTCTTCTGGAATTGTGAGGGAGAAGCGTTAAGACGGGTAGTGCTTCACACAATCACGAGTTTAGCAGAGATTGTGGGTGAATGGTTACTGACCGAAAGGTATTTAACCTTTTATGACATTAGAAACGAGAGATGAACAGATAGATTGTCAGTGAGCACGGAAGCCTAATAATTTGAACCTCCATTGTTGTATTATGAATCTGTCTCATTCTGTGCAAGGAGGTTTGTCATACACATAGGCAGGTCTTTACAATGTAGTTTTACATGCAGCCTCATAGTCACCAGTGATTGTGTTTATTGAGGTCCCAGTGGAAAAAAAAGAGCTGCGCACCAAATATCTTGGAGTTTTTGCTTATTGTTACTTAGTTATAGACTAAGTACACAACAAATTGACGACGAAGATACTACTATAAAATACGGTGAACTAATCACGTATTTTTTCATTTTTGGTTGATTCAGAAGGTATTCTGCAGTAATGGGAAGGCCTCGGAGGATAAAATAAATTCCGTGAAACATTTTTATAAATTTACAGATATGATTTACTGCAATAAGTAGAAGGCCTCATAATTCCCTTAGCACACAATTAAATGTACAGTAAGTATTTAATGGTGGTTAAGACAGTGATTAATTTGTTGTAATATAATCTTAATTTTACAGTATTTTATTGGTGACAGCTTTAAAGAATGTGGCTTAATTTTATCCTGTAAAAGTTAAAATTTGATGACTTTATCTTAATTGCCTTTATAATTGTAAAGGATACTTTTCTGCAGTCCCTAGGAAGAATTAAAACATTATAATTTTTTTAGTGCTCATGCTTGTAGTATGTAGGCTGTTGAATAGTGAAAATACTTTTTATTTTGATACTGCTGGGATTTGAACTCGACCTCACACATGCTAGGCAAGTGCACTACACTGAGCTACATGCTTAGCTGAAATTTTTTCTTTTTTTTTTTTTTAATTGTGGCGGTGCCGGGGGTTGAATCCAGGCCTCCACAATGAATTACATCCCAGTCTTACCTTTTTTTTTTTTTTTTTTTTTTAATTTTGAAACAGGGTCTTGTTAAGTTGCTAATTTGCCCAGGCTGGAGTTGAACTTGCAGTCCTTCTGTGTCAGCCTCCCCGAAGAGCAATACTGTGGCCTATTTATTTTTTAAAATATCAGAATGTGTTTTAAAAAGTTACAGCTCTGCCAATCATTATGCAAGGTTGTATGTGGAATATGATGGTGGGTGGGGTGTCTTGAGGTGGTAAAACACACCTTTTATTGGACTCTTCTTTGGTGACTGTTGAGTGTTACTATTCTCAGCAAATGGAAGTATTAAGATAACGATTTGGACAAGTATTAATACGATGCTCTGTGTCTCATGATGGTCCTTACTTTTGCAGATTCTTTAGCCATTTAATCTTTGCAGAAATTTTGTGATTAAAAAAATGTTTTCTTATGAACTAGACAGTATGTTTTACAGGCTAGTAACTGATTGAAATGACTTTCCTAAGGTCTTAAACTGGCAAGAGGCAGAACTTGGATCTTGACCAGTGTGATTCTCCCCTGTCTCTTGTTATTGGGAAATGACATGAGGTATGTACAGAGTACCTTGAAAACTGAATAACTATATACATAGAAGATGGCTTTCTTTCTTTACTGTTCATCCTTCTTTTGAGAGGGAAATACTGGAGATTGAACTAGGGGAACTTATAGTGAGCTGCATCCCCAGCCCTTTTTATTTTCAGACAGGGTGTTACTAGGTGCCTTAGGCTGTCCTCAAACTTAATGATTTTCCTGCCTCAGCCTCCCAAGTAGCATGCACCACTGTGTCCAGTTCGTATTAGCCTTTTAAAAATTTAATGGTTTTTTTTTTTAAAGATAGTGAACTTGTGGCAATCCTTCTGCCTTGGCCTCCCAAGGGCTGGGATTATAGGTGTGCATCACTATACCTGGTTTGTATTAGCTCGTTTTCTAAGCCTGTGCTATTTTTTAAAAGTACAGATGTGTTAATTTCCCTGCTAAAAACTCTACAGAGGTTCTCCATCACACAACAAAATCCTGACTTTCCCCTCTGAGCTCAAACGCCACCCCCCCAATCCCTGTTGCTTTGCTGTACCCTCAACATGAAGTGGCAAGCCTTACTCCTGTCCAGGCTTCAGTCTTGTTTGTTGCATTGCACACTTTGGCTTTGTAGCATTCTTTGCTCACGAGTAACCTCAGTTCAGCCTTAACTGTTCTGTATAAAGCAGCATTTTTTTTTTTTTTTTCCGGTGCTGGGGATCGAACTCAGGGCCTTGTGCTTGCAAGGCAAGCACTCTGACCACTGAGCTAAATCCCCAGCCCATAAAGTGGCTTCTTTTATTCCTGCTTCCCTTTCTTTTCTATAGCACTTGCCACTACTCAAAGATGAGGGCTTTTGAGTGACCTGGGCATTGTTTGTTACTGGCTGGAATAATTCTTGGTACATGGTAGTCACTGAAATATTGACTGAATAAGCCTTACCTCTTTGGAAAAAAATTTTAGATGTTATTCTGTATCATAATTTGACAGTGTCTGAGGTAAAGCCTCATATTCCTAAATTGAACGTAGTGATGCATGCTTGTAATCTTAGCACTCTGGGAGGCTGAAGCAGGAGGATGACAAGTTTGAGCTCAACCTGGAAGACTTAGTGAGACCTAGGCAAAAAAGAACTGGGAGTGTGTCTCATAGTGAAGGCCCTGGTTTCAAGTCCCAGTTACCCCTCACCTCCAAGTCTTATTCCACCGTGAGTTCATTAAAAACAACAACAACAAAATGTATCAATCATTTGAGTTGTTAAATAGGCCTCAGAGCACAGTGTGGAAAGGCTCACAGGCATGTCCAACCTGTGGCTCATGGCTGCTTGCCCTGTTTTTTTTTTTTTTTTTAATGTAATGACAAATGCAAAAAACCACAAGAAGGTTTGTTGCTTATATATGTTAACTATATTATGCATTTTATATGCAGCCCAAGAAATCTTTCTTCACTCAGTGCAGCCCAGGCAAGCCGAAAAGTTGGGCGGATCTATAAGGGCACATAGAGAAAATTAAGACACCCTCAGCTGTCCTTCAGCATTCCCTCCTCAGACAACCACAATTTTTTTTTAAATTTTCATTTATTTTTTGAGACAAGGTGTTGCTTTGTAGTCCAGGCTGACCTCAAACTTGTGATCCTCCTGCCTCAGCCTCCTGAATGCTGGGATTACAGGTGTGCCACTGTGCACAGCTAAACAACCACTATTTTTATTTATTGTCTTTCCTAAAAGACTAGAGCAGCTCAATGTATATATGCTAGACTTTTTCCCCTCCACGTGCAAATACTTTGATTCTCCTCACCCCCAGCCTCAACTCCAGCCAATAATGTGTCTTGAAGTGACTCCCTTTTTTTTGTTATTGTTGTTAGACTTTAGCTAATTCCTTATTGGTAATTTGTAAATTATTCCCCAAGTTGTGCTATACAACAATGCTGTAAACAGAAACAATGCTGCAATGTAATGAATGAATATAGCATTTCATTTGAGTGATATTGAGACTTGGTGGTTCTGTTTTTAGCCACAAATTTTAAATTGCTTTTGTCTGTCTTTTCTGGCCAAAACTCTAAATCTTTGAGTGACTGAGCAAGTGAAGGTTAAAGTCATTTAGGTTAAAAGTTACCTAAAACATCTCTAAAGTGAGAGATCCTCCCTTATCCTGTCATAAAAGAACCAGTTATTTTGGGAACACATAAGTGAGACCTGTTAAATCTGTTTCGGCATTATGTTACATTGATATGGTGGTGGTCTTTTAATTGTCTTCATAGCATATAGTCTTAGGGAGATAGTAGCTAATTTACAGAAGGAGATGACTTATTTGATTAAAACCTAGCATACCAGGAGCTGGGGATTTAGCTCAAGTGGTAGAAGCGCTTGCCTAGCAAGCTCAAGGCCCTGAGTTCGATCACCAGCAGCACCAAAACAGAACAAAACATCCACCTAGCATGCCAGTCTACTGGGATAAGAATTTCACCAGTCTTTCCCAAAATTGACTTTCTTGCTTGGTGAGGATTTGTTTTCACATTCTTAAATACCTAATTTCGCCCTGAAACTTGAGTTCTCTGTGCTTACTGTACTAATAATTATGATTTTAAAGGTGACATATTTTTCCTGTCACTATTTAAAAGCCACTCATTCTAGTACATAAGGTATTTTTTAAGTAAGAAATTTAGAAAACTGACCTGTTTTAGAAGACCTGAAGATCTTTAATAATTTTTTTCCCATTGTAAAAAGGAAGGCATGAAAAACTTGTGAAGATGGATGTGTTATACTGTAGTTAAAATTACCTTTGGAAACAGAAAGTTTGATCAGAAACTCTCTTTTGCTGGGCTGGTGGCACATGCCTCTAATCCCAGCACTCGGGAGTCTGAGACAGGAGGATCCCAGAGGGTTCAAGGCCAGCCTGGCCTACACAATGAGTTCAAGGCCAGCCTCCTGAACTACATAGCGAGACCCTGGCTTAAAAAACGAAACAAAACAAAACAGAGGCTCTTAGCACTTTGGGTTGCTTAATAATTTTCTGACCTTCCTAGGAAAATAAAATATGTGTCATATGTGCATTTAAATTATTATTATTTTTTAATATATGACTTATGGGAATTTAAGTTCTTGCCAAGCTTGTTTTTGAGTTCCCAAGGTCTCTCCGTGGATTCCATGTTAAGAATCCCAGGCCTGCACACATCTGTGGCGTGGGACTTCACGAGTGAGTGGCCCGCGAACTTCCCCAGCTGGTGGGAGGGCGAGTGGGGCGCCCCTGGCCAGGAGAGGCCAGCACGAGGGACTGCCGCCGGCATGTGTTGGGCCGTGGAGGAGGTGCTGGCGACAGCCTCATCCTGTGGGTGAGTGCCGGGCCTGGTGTCCAGGGCACCCGAGGGTGGCCCGAGCCCGAGGGTTGCTAACTCGGCCTACCCTGGGCCCCTTGTTCCCCGGGGGGCGAGGACCCTCCTCGCCCAGTTCTGCCGGCCTGGGCCTCAGGGCTGCTTTGGGACCCTGGAAGGCCCACCCTGTGGCAAACTCTAGCAAGGTGTTTATTTTCTCTTGCATCCTGTGTGAAGATATAGCTGTCTTGGCAGTGGGGAAAAAAATTAAAAAGAATCCCTGGTCTGCTTTTGGTAGTGATTAAACTTCTGTTGGCCTATATTTGAGTGGATTTAAGAAAAAAGTAACTTCTTCTGTGGGCTGAAGTATTATGGATTGTGAACAAGTATTTGTTATGATGCGTTTTGGATGCACAAGTACTGTAGAAATACCACTAGAACAAGGAAGTAAAAATAGTAACCTCCTGGGCCGGGGATTTAGCTCAGTGGTTAGAGTGCTTGCCTTGCAAGCACAAGGCCCTGAGTTCAACCCCCAGTGCCAAAAAAAAAAAGAGAGAGCGAATAGTAACCTCCTGCAGGGGCTTTGGGCATTATGGTTCTAGTGATCACAGTTCTGATATTCTGGCTTGTGTTATGCAGCATTACTTTCTACAAAGAAATCCAAAAGACATACTGTATGTAGTAACATTGTATCAGGAAATAATTGTGTGTGTGAAAAATGAGTTGGCCTGAAGTTTCCTTTGCAGATATAAATGAAAAGAGTAGGTATGGATATACAGACTAGGGAGTAGGGAATTTGCTAACTTCAGCTGAACTGTTCTAAAAGTTCTTCTCAAATGAAGCCTTTTTAAAAAATATTCAATGTAGTCACATTTAATTTGTATAGTCACATTTAATTTGTACATTTTGTAGGCTGTATAAACACAGTAGTCCAAGAGACTGAGAAATGTGGCCCTAGGGCAGTGATGGCAAACCTTTAGAGCTTTCAGTGATAACAAACAGCCGCTGGGGCAGTAGCCTTGTCACTACTGCCCTGTGGTCTGTTATGGCAAAAACATGATTGCACGTTTGAAAGAATAGGTAACTAGATAGAAGACCTCAGAATTGACAGAAAGAATTTTTTATTATTCATTCTGCACGTGTAGGGCATGGTGGCACATACCTGTAATCCTAGCACTCAGGAGGCTGAGGCAGGGGAATTGCCATGAGTTCGAGGCTGGCCTGGGCTACATAGCAAGGCCCTGTCTCAAAAAATTACCATTGGTGTCATTGTATATTTGTTAAAATCTTGGATGAAACTATTCTAAATTGCCCTGAAGGTGCTTAGGCATAGATGTTTTCATAATTCTGAATTGGCCTGTATCTCAGATATAACTACATAATTCAGATTCTGCTGTAATTTAACATTTTATTTATTTTCTTTTTGGTGTTGAGGATTGAATCCAGGGTCTCATGCATGCTAAGAATGAGCTTTAACTGAGCTACAATCCTTACCCCTGAAATACTCAGAAGCATTGGCTTTAGAATCTAATATTGTAAGATTTTGCTTTTTTAAAGATTTGGCTGTTTTCTCTTCACATATGCAGGTTTTTCTTTAGTTTTAAATACCATATCTGTCAGTTTGGTTAGTTTTAAGCAAATCGGTATGTATTTTCAAAGTCTTTACAAATCTAGAGATTAAACACATTGTTAACAATGTTAGAAATATAACAAATGTTACCCATGTGTAATGAGACCTCAGATGGTTTTATAATTTCTGTACAACTTTTTAAGATTCCTTTTTAGTTTATAGTCAGGAGAGTGTTATTTGAGAAAGTAACTTTGCTGGTTGTGGTGCTGCACACCTGTAATCCCAGCACTCAGGAGGCCGAGGCAGGAGGATTGCCACAAGTTCAAGGCCAGCCTGGGCTATATAGTGAGACTGTGTCTCAAAAAAAGCGCAAAAAACAAAAAAAAGATACACAGTAATTGCCAGGAAACCCAGTGTTGTATTTGCTGTTGTTGTACTTAGGTAAATGGCTTCACCTAAGCAATTCAAAAAAGCTGTTACAACAAACTGTGTTGTGAATTGATTTGTAGAAGACATTTAATAGTTTACCCATTGGCTTTTTTTTTTTTTTTTTTCCTTCCCTGAGATAAGCCAATGCAGTCCAGTCTGACTATGCAGTCTAGGCTGGCCTCCAGCTCACTCTGTAGCCCAGGCTGGCTTCAAACTCATGGCAGTCCTCCTGCCCCAGCCTCCTGAGTGCTGGGATTACAGGTGTGCACCACCACACCTGGCTTGACTTTTAAATTGTTAAATTGAGATTCAGTCTGCAGATGTTACTCACCAGAGTGTAGTGCGGTGACTATTCTTGTGTTGAAGTTGGTTATACTGTTTTTTATTATGTAAAGTAACATCTCGTGGGGGGGGCATCGAATTCAGGGCCTTGTGCTTGCCAGGCAAGCACTCTAACCGCTGAACGAAATCCCCAGCCACATATCTTTTTATTAATAACATGTAGTAGGACCTGTCTAAGCCTGTTACGTGAATTAAGTTCTAACAGCAATCTGATGGTGTAGACATTAGTTTTATGCCTGTTTTATAGATAAGGTATCCTGCACAGGGAATTTGTGGAGCTATGATTTGAACCCAGGTCATCTTTTTCTCTTAGACTGCAGGTGCTACACATAGAATGTGTCGGAACATTATCTGCTCCTGGATAATGTCTGACAGCGTACATATTTTTATATCATTTGGACAAATAAAAACATGTCCCAGTTCCGGATCAAAGTGCTTAACCATCTTATCAGAAGTCTCTTCTTTTTTTTTTTTTTTTTGTGCTGGGGATCAAACTCATGGCCTTGTGCTTGCAAGACAAGGACTATAACCACTGAGCTAAATCCCCAGCCCCAGAAGTCTCTTTATTGTAGTGTAACTAGAGGCTTTTGCACAAATATGGTACTCCTTTAGTAATGTAGTTCACTTACACAGTTTGCCTCAAGGTGGAATGTTCCTGGTTGGGTGGCATGGTCCTCTCCTGCCCTCTGGGCCCCTGGATGTGGGGAAATTCCTGGTTCTATGAGAAGGGATTATAGAGCAGTTAGTTATTCCTGTCTTTTCCTGCTGCTTCTTAACAGCAAAATAGATTTTTGAGGTATCAGTGGATCTGACTGACAGTATTCTAATGATAGCTTTAAATAAGAATGTTTTTACTTGGGAAGCCTAAGTATAGATCAGAATAATCTTGTGCTAATTGATATATTGAATTGATTTTTGAGTTTCGTGTTTTCGACTCAGAGAGGGTACCTGACTTAATTTCCTCCCATTTGGGGAGACTAAGGAAAAGTACTTTTCCAATATAATCCCTCTGTGCCTGCAAATAAAATTCTTGCTTTGGCTTTCAGAAAAAGTCATTTCTTTTAACAGTTGGAGGCAGTGATGTACAGCTATAAACTTGACATTTGCCTTTGGCTGTAAAAGAGCTATTCCTATGTATTTATTGGCAGAGATAGGGATCAAATCCAGGGTCTCATACATAGTAGGCAAGTGGTCTGCCACTGAGCTACACCTCCAGCCCAAAGGGCTCTTCTTACTAAGGAACACTTTTTCTTTTAAATAAAGCAGTGCCTGCCCTGTCTGTTGTTGTGGTTCAGATAAGGGTGGGGGGGCAAAACAAAAGAAAAAAAAACAAACAAAAAGGGCTAGGGATTTAGTTCAGTGATTACAGTGCTTGCCTGGCAAGCACAAGACCCTGCGTGCAAGCCCAAGCACTGGGCTCGGGTTCCATTTAACCAGATAAGGGTTAAATGGAAAGTGCTGGGACCTTTGTTTAGGTGGCTGCCAGTGACTATGATTCAAGAAGGGACGCTGATCAAACTGTGGTTATTTCTTATCAGAATCTTCTGCTGTGGTTGGCAGGGCTGCTGGTGTATTGCTGAGAGTTGTAGAAACTACAAGATACTTTCTCTGAACACTTGTTTATAATTTGAGTGTTTGGTTCATGCTTATGTATCAGAATTATCTGGGGGTGTTTGTAAATTTGACAGTTACTAGCCCTAACATGTTTTTTTGTTCTGTTTTTTTAAAGATGTCCAGATGGTTGGTGTGTGCATATTACAGAAACACTGGTGGTCTGTGTGTGCTTGGCTTCATTGTGAAGATGGGTAGAATGTGCACACATTGTTAGAGGGTAACAGTTGGGCTGAATACTGAAGGCCTAGTAGAAGAGTCGGGTAGAGAGTATAACGAACGTCTTTCTAGGTTAGACACACCAAACTCTAGGGAGATTTCGAGTAGTGTTGACACTGTACCGTGAGTCGGCATGTCTGCTCGGATCACAGGTTATTTAGCTTCACGTTTTAATTTGAAGTTTTATACTCTCCCCTCACTTTATTCTACTGTTGCAGTCTAGTTAAGAGAGTAAGTGCTGGTCTCACTTAATATGTTTTGAAAGAAAATCTGTATGTTTTGGGAGGTGTTTTCTTTTCCCCCCCGATATACAATTCACATTCTGTAAGATAATTTACTGTTTTAAAGTTTGCAATTGAGTGGATTTTAGTATATTTAGAAAGCTTTGTGATTATCACCACTAGTTTCAAAAGATCTTTATCACCCTAAAAAAAAAAAAAGCCTGTACCCACTGGAATCGCATCCGTACTCACTCCCCCCATCCTCCAGTAACCACTGATCTACTTTCTATTTCTGTGGATTTACCTATTCTGCACTTTCCGTGTAAATGGAGGTCATACAGTATGTGGCCTTTTCTGTTAGGCTTCTCATGCTTAGCATAATGTTTCCAAGGTTCGTCTGTGGTGAAGTGTGGGTTAGAACTTCATCCTCATCTCTTTTTTTTTTTTTTAGCTGAAGCTTTTTCTAAATAAATACGTTTAAGAAATGATTGTTTGGGACTGGAGATTTAGCTCAGTGGTTAGAGTGCTTGCCTAGCAAGAGCAAGGCCTTGAGTTTGATCCCTGACACCAAAAAAAAAAAAAAAGAAGAAGAAATGATTGATAAAGCAAGGGACAATTTTAGGAGACAGGTAATCTGTATTGGCCCCCATAAAACTAGCTAGTACCATTTGACACCTGCATTGTTTTAGAACATATAAGGAATATCCTTCAGGCCTTGTGAGCCATTGTTAATTGTTTTTAAGTAGTCTTTAGCAATAGTAAATACTTTTTTAACGAGTAAATTTGGGGGGAAAAGTAGACTTGATTGCTGGAGACTTAAGAATTCTGAGCCAGTTCTGTTGAATAGTATGTAGGAATCAGATCTGGGGTTGTTCTTATCTCAGTGATTAGGAGACTGTGACCTTGGCCAATTTAGTTACTTTCCCTTTACCTCAGTTATTCCTAATATCTATTTAAAATTGGACAATTCTGTGGTCCAGTAGGGCAGAGTTTAAAACAAAAAGAGGCTGTGATCATATAATTCTAGGAGTGATATTTCCTTTTGGCTTTTAAACAGGCTCTTTGGGGCTGGGGGTTTAGCTCAGTGGTTAGACCCAACACGGGGTGGGGGGAGACAAACAGGCTCTTCTGCACTTCCAAAAAAATAAAAATATACAAATGCTCAAGAGCAGTAGCAGAATTCCAAAATAAATGTGTAAGTTTCCAGTATAATACAAAGACCTGTGTCATATTGGTTATGATGGTTTTTCATCCTTTAAGTGTTCATGTTCTCACCAGTTCAGACCTTGAACCTTTTTTCATTTTATATTCATCTGAACATAGTCATTCACTTTCCTGGTTTCAGTCCACATCGGTCAGTGGTGCCAAATTTTAGCAGTGAGTTTTAGGCCTCCCCAGTCACCTACTTTTTATCTCCACTTCGATGTCTTGCAGACATTCTGAAAACCAGCTTTGTTTTTACAATGCAGTGTTCTCATTTTGCAGTCTCCTCTCACATGTGTATCAGTACTGCTACTGTTTGCTCTTGCTTCTAGTACACCAGTATTAGCCCACTTGCCTGTGATCCCTTCCCTTTCTCCAGACTGTCTTTGTAGGTGGACTTTTATCCTCTTCTGGAATTTTTTTTCCCAGTAATCTCAGAACTCATCCCCTGTCCCCATTTTCACTTATACACTCACATTATTTTTCACACTGATACGTTATTCTAAAAGCAAGAGTTTGATCGTGTTGTTTTCCATTGTGCATGGGATTGCTTTCCAACTCTTTATCATTATATATACAGCTTCCTTTAAAACCTTCCCTATTATCTTAGCTATTCCACTGATACTTCTTTCCTTGCGCTCTTGCCTATGTAGTCCAGTGCTGTTTTCCAGTCCACAGTGGTGAGTTTTCTTGCTCCAGAGATAAACCATGTCTGGCCTACAGGGGATGAGTGCTGATGAAGCTGGCTCTTGGTGTGGAAATTTTTTCTAAGGTAAAAACTGCCTGCCATGGCCCAGCCTGTGATTGACAGGGAAAGGTGAGAAGCCTTTGAGATGTGGCAGTACTTGGCTTGACTTCAGTCCTGTGGAATTAGGAGTCTTACAGGGTTGTGTGTTTTTGTTGTTTTTAACTCTCATTTGACTTTCGGGTTTTTAAAAGAGAGCATGGTATGCTATAGAGAAATGTCTTTGTTCCAAATCAGTTGGATTTTCCTACTTACCTGGGCCATCTCTCCAGTTCCAGGAAAGAGAGGATTGTGTTCCTGCCTTCAAATGAGGAGGTTAGAGAAGAATGAAGCATTAGAGAAATAAAATGCCAAGGGAGTCAGGCAGATGGTGCTTTGATAGTTTGCCTTTCTCGATTCTATACAGAAAATAGGGTATTAATACATAGTGGAGTACTACTCTGCCATAAAAAGGATAAACTTGAGTTGTTTGTAGGAAAATGGGTACATCTTGAGACCATAATGTTAAGTGAAATAAATCAGACACACAAGCTTAAATATCGTATAATTTATCTTATATGAGAGACCCAAAATATAAACTAAAGGGCAAAATAAAAGATAGATAATAGGAAACAGAGAGGCAGATATTTTGCAAAACACAAAGGGACCAAGAGATGGAAGGAGGAAAGAAGGGAAAGGGAGAGAATTACAAAAGAATTATGATGAGATATGTACATGTACTGCCTCCCCACAATGAATATGGTCATTGAGTGCTGCAAATGGGTACGACTGAAAGTAAAAATTTTTTTAAAAAAACTTTAAATCTCCACCTTTTTTTTTTTTTGAGACAGAATATTGCTACGTAGTTCAGGCTACCTTGAACTCACTACATAGCCCAGGCTGACCTCAAACTTGTAGCGATCTTCCTGCCACAGCCTTCTAAGTGCTGCGTATTACAGGGATGCTCCACCATGTCCAGCTAAATATCCACCTTCTACCACTTTAGTTAGTTATTTATTTAGAGACAGGGTCCTGCTATGTAGTTCAGGTGGTCTTGAACTCACTGTGTAGCCCAGGTAAGGACCACTCAGTGATCCTCCTGCCTCCGCTTCCTGAGTGCTGGGATTACAGGCGTGCACCACTATACCCAGTATCTCTTTAGTTTTTAAAAAATTTACAAATATTGGCATCACAGTTAAAGATGGTGTCAATTACTCCTTCATAAAACACTCGTGAAGTTCTTGGTAAAAACGTCCTCTGAGACCTGGCTCTGTAATTAGTAGGCTCATGGCAACCACATTTCTCCTTGAGTCTTCTAATTACTGTTCAGTAATCTTCCCTGCTGGGGGGTAGGATATTATAAGCTGTACCCCAGCATCTATGCTAATGTTACATATCAAATAAGGAAGAGAGGTAGCTAATGCCACCTGCTTTCCCCCATTTTTTTACATGCTCATTAATGAAAAGTATTAAATTAGCATACTTCTCAAAACCAAAATCCAGCTAACATTCTAAAATGTTTAATGATTTTGTTCTGATAAAAACAAAAGGCCTTAATAAAACAGCTTAATGTGTTCATTTTTCACTCACTGTGTCACTGCTTTCTGCTTTCCTTGCAACTGGGTGCTTTACAGATAAATCAGTATTCTTTGTAAACTGTTTGGTATAAACCAGTGTTTTCCCTGGCCTGCAAGCTGGTGGCTAGCCTTGTGCAGAGAGCTACCATACACTGCTTTTCTTTCAGGTTAATTCTAGTCTCAAATACTACGATCACCACAAAATGTAATAGCTAGGGACCCAATTCATATACAGTCCTGTGCTTATAGTAGCAGACAGAAACCAGTGCATTAGAGCTATTGAGTTTTTCAGCAAGGCAAGCAGAGGCCGATCTCAGTTGACAGATTCACATAGTCATCCTCCCCTTCTGGTAACAGGGAGTAACCCTAGGGCTTTCCTACTGAGCTGCATCCCTTTTGTAGTATATGTACTTACTGCTTATCTTTATTACTCACTTTCTTGTTGCCTGGGCAAAATAAGGACCCAAAACCCACAACATAGAGGTTTATTTGCTTTGCAGTTTCCTACAGATCAGTCCACGGTTGGCTGTCTACAAGGCAGGAGCAGCATGTTGGAAAGGCCTGGCAGAAGAAAGTTGCTCAAAACATTATCTAGAAAAGCAAGAGAATAAAATCACCTCAGGAAAAGAAGCAACATCTTAGCAGCCCAATTTCAAAAGAGTTAATGTCTCATTATCAAGACAATTGTTAATATTCACAACTGGCAAACATAAAAAGCAATACTAATAGTTGGTGCTGAGAAAACTGGCTCTGGCATAACATGGCTCTTGAGACTATAACATGATCACTAACAATTCTGCTTCTTAGAATTTATCCTGAGGAAGAACTCTCAAAGGTATACATCCACAATGATCACACCAAAGCTCCAGAAAAAAGACTAAGTGTAGTGTGTAACACCAACAAAAAATACTCATTCTGTACAAGTGAAAGCACACTTCAAAACAGTATAATCGGGGCTGGGGATTTAGCTCAGTGATTAGAGTGCTTGCCTTGTAAGCGCAAGGGCCTGAGTTCGATCCCCGGCACCACCAAAAAACAAAACAAAACAAAACAAAACAAAACAAAAAAACAGTATAATCTCTTAAGTAAGTTAAGTGTTGCATTCCAGTGAGGGAATGCTCTGTATCCTAATTGAGGTAATGGTTAAACTTTTTTTAAATTTCCTTTTCCTTCCCTCCCCCTCCTCTGATTCCCCTATAACCTTTTATTTATTTATTTATTTATTTATTTATTTATTTATTTATTTTTAAAAGTAGGAATTTTATTGAGAGAGAGGGAAAGAGAGCTCCTGAGAGATAGGAGGGGACCCAAGTGGGTTGCCCTCCCCTATCACCTTTTAGATACTTATTATTTGTCTTAGCTCATGTTATGGTATATATTTACATTGATTGGGGTATTAGGATCCTGAACATGGCACATCTTTATTCCTCTCACTTCCCCTTCCCCTCCTTACCCATCATCCTTGTTTCCTGGGACTGTTTCCGTATTGAATGATATCTGTCCTTTTGTTCATTTCTATCCATCCTTTATCATTTTATTTGCTTGCATTTTGCCTCACTGAAATAAGTAATACCATATGGTATTTAAGTTTGTATGTCTGATTTATTTCACTCAGTATATTTTCCAGGTGCATCCATTTTCCTGCAAATGCCTCAAATCTGTCATTTTTTATGGCAGAGTAGTACTCCATCATGTATTAATACCACATTTTCTTTATCCATTCACCTGTTGGTGAACATATAGGCAGCTTCCAAGATTTAGCTATTTATGAAGATAACATTCTTGGTAACAGTCTTTGAAGTGGTTCCTTTCAGTTTTTTTCTTTTCTGTATCTGCTTCCTAAGAAAATTGTGCTTTAAATGTGTGAGAGTTGTTGCTGAGCTATATGTGAACCGTTACTGTCATTTGACATTAGGATAAGCATTTTCAAGAAATCCTCATGGCTCCCAGCAGTTTGTCTAGGGGTTGTAACAGATTTGTGGCAAGATGCCAGGAAGACAGAAGCAGAAAGGGAATACAAAATTAGCTTAGTTTTGTTTGTGTTGGTTTTTTAACCTATTTCTGTTGCTTTTATTTTGAGGGGGTTGCTGGGGATCATACTCAGGGCCTTGTGCTTGCAAGGCAAGCACTCTACCACTGAGCCAGCTCCCCATCCCTGTTTCTGTTGCTTTCAGAATTCATTTGCAAAGGAAAAGGTGTTTCTACTTCATGTGAAGTAGAGGTGTCTTGTGTCCACTAGAGGGTAGTGTACACTGTAAAAATCAACATTTACTTAGACTTTGTACCATCATGTCGTTTGGTCTGAGTTCGTTTTTGCTCATACAGTGGGGTTTTTTTGTTTGTTTTTCTTAAGTTGCTGCAGGACATTTATAAACACAGTCGTGGTGTAGTGGCACATGGAGTTACTGGGGAGCTACTAGGGAGGCTGAGGAAGGGGGGTTACTAGTTTCAGGCCAACCTGGGTAACGTGGCAAGACCCTGTCTCAAAATAACAACACTGTGTGTGCCTGGGCTCCTGTGGTCTCCTTTTCTAGTGTCATTTCATTGGATAATCATAGCACAGTCTCATTACCCAACGCAGTGCCTGCCTTTGTTCCCTGTACACACACAGACATTCAGTGCCCTTTCCATCTTAACTAAGTGGTCACTAGGCACCATCCTGTGAGATTTTGATAATCTCAGCAGACAGTGTCTTTTTCCTAAGTCGAGAGCTCACCTCTTTTCTTCTTCTCTCTGGCATGTCCAGATTGCTAGATCACTACTCTTGCATCTGGCGGCCACTGTTGGGTAAAAGAAGGATCGTTTGAACACAGATAACTATGATACTGTCCAGTCTATCTTAACAGGCATGCTGATAACCAAGACGACGGGTGAGCGGCTACCGAGTGACTAGTGGGCCAGTGGTGTGTTCTTTGTGGGGACACTGGACAAAGAGGGGTGATTCACTTCCCGGTGGAACAGTGAGATTTCATCTTTGCTGTTCAGAATGGTGCACAATTTAATGGGGGATTATTTTGGGAATTTTTTAAAATAAATTTTGGCTGGTACTAGGACTTGAACTCAGCTTTTGCACTGGCTGAGCTATATCCCTGGGCTCTTCTGTGTTTTGAGACAGGGTCTTGCCAAGTTTCTCAGGCTGGGCTTGAGCTTGTGGTCCTCTTGCCTCAGCCTCCCAGAGTGCTAGAATTACAGACATGCGTCACCGTGCCAGGCTTGGAGTTTTCCATTAAAACGTTTTGACCAGGTTGACCAAGAGTAGCTGACGCGGTAGAAGGGCACAGTATGTAAGAAGTGGGCCACTGTGACTATGCATGATGACTGACAAGGATGCTGGCTCCCAGCAGGCTTGTTCACAGGTGGAGTTAAGTGAATGTGGAGGAATTTGAACCTTTTACCTCTTGACTTGAAAGTAGTCATACTACACTGTTTTCCCGCCAAAGAATAGTATAAAACTGGGAGGTGTTTTACAGTTAACCAAGAAGGATTTTATTTCCTACCTAGTTTTTCCCTTCCTCGGGAAAAAAAATGGACATCAGTTTCTGTGCTGGTGTCTGAGACTTTTTCCATTCAGTTTTTTCAAAATTTATGTTTTGGGTTTGTTTGGGAAATCAACAGTGTTTAGTCAAATAATTATGTATCTGTTCATTGTGTCCAATTCATTAGCACCTGAGAACATATAAAAACTATTTCAAACTGTTCTCTACCCCTGAAAGCTTGCTTTCAAAGCCCATGTGGTGCTTCATTTGTTCATTGTTCAAGAAGCGTGTCTGCGATTGAGGGTGAGCTGACGATGAGAAAGTGACCCTGATGTCCAGCTTTGCCAGTGTGAATTCAGAGTGATACTGAAGCTATTTTGGGATCTGAGCTTGGAGGCCCTTCTGGTAGCTTTTTATAGCTTTAAACAGAGCTGCTACTACTTTGTATAACCAGAGAATGGTGGTTTGGGATTCTTGGACCCTTGGCCTTCTCTTTTTCCAGTCTTCCTTTTTATGGAAACCTGGGGTAAAAGAAAATGAGGGTAGAGGTAAAGAGAGGCCAAAATTCAACAAATTTTGCCATCCAGTTTTCCCCTCATTCCTCTAATCCTTACTTTAACAGCTTTGTTTCTCCTGGTCACATGTTGACTTGCTTCCCAAAGTGGAAGATTTTGTTGCTTCTTGAGCTTGTTAATGCTCTTTTTTTTTTTTTTTTTTTTTTTAAGATGGGGTTCTTACTATTATATAGTTCAGGCTGGTTTTGAACTCACTATGTAGCCCAGGCTGGCCTTGAACTCATGGCAATCTTCTTATCTCAGCCTCCCAAGTACTGGGATTACAGGTGTGCAACATCACACCTGACCAAACTATTTTATTTTGAACCTAAAGAACATTTTGCTGAAAGTGATTCACTTTTCACTTTCTTATTTGTCCTTGAATTTCCATGATTAAAGTGAAATAGCTAGTCTTGAAGTAAAGTACCAGGGCTGGAGATTTAGCTCAGTGGTTAGAGTGCTTGTTTAGCAAGTTCAAGGCCCTGAGTTCGATTCCCCAGCACAAAAAAAAATTAAAAAAAAAAAAAAGAAAAATTTTTTTTTAGTGAATAGTTACAGATTTTTCTTGTCATTATTTCCTCAACAATACAGAACAAGTACTGTTTACACAGATTTACATTATATTAGGAATTATAAGTAACCTAGAAAAGATTTAGAGTATGCTGGAGATTGTACGTGGGTTTGTGTAAATATCATGCCATTTTATGTAAGGGATTTGAACATCCAAGTGTTTGGGCATCCTTTGGGGAGTCCTGTACCCAAAAGTCCTTCAAATACCAAGGAATGAGTGTATATTTTTCAGGAGATTTCAGTAGCTTTAGAAACTAATTTTGCTTCGTAAATAACTTAATTTTGATAGAACAAGTTGCTTTATCTGTATGGTAACCCTAGTATTTTCCTCTTTTTCTTTTGAATTTGTTTTTCGGGGGAGGGGGATCAGAGTCTCCCTGTGTAGCTCAGGCTGGCCTTGGAATTTGTTGATTCTCCCACCTCAGCCTCCTGGTTCTGGGATTAAGGGCATGTGGCTACCACACCCAGCTCTTTGAGTTTCTTTAACCTGACTTTATTATCAATATATTTTGGTAACCTGTCAATAGTCTCTTCTAGTTGAATTGCATTGAACTAGCTGTAATTACTTAAAAGGTCTTTGAAGTTTGGATTTTATAAATAAATACTCATCAGGAGATTGGAGAGGTTCTGTTCTAATTCCAAGGGATGAACTTTAATTTTGGCACCTAGTGAAGTGACACTTGTTTCACAACTGTTTTGTTTTTGTGTTGTAGGAAACTCAGCGTTTGCTGGCAGAACCAGTTCCTGGTATTAAAGCAGAACCAGATGAGAGCAACGCCCGTTATTTTCATGTGGTCATTGCTGGCCCCCAGGATTCCCCCTTCGAGGGAGGGACTTTTAAACTTGAACTATTTCTTCCAGAAGAATACCCAATGGCAGCACCTAAAGTACGTTTCATGACCAAAATTTA
>PVJO010022129.1:0-28647 GCA_004026905.1 Hystrix cristata | reverse complement strand
AAAGAACTCAAAAAAATTAAACCTCCCAAATTTAAAGACCCAATCCAAAAATGGGCAACTGAAATGAATAAACATTTCTCAGACGAAGAAATAAAAATGGCAAATAAGTATATGAAGAAATGTTCAACATCACTAGTCATTCGAGAGATGCAAATCAAAACAACATTAAGATTCCACCTCACTCCAGAAAGAACCGCGTATATGGAAAATCAACCAATAACAAATGCTGGCGGGGCTGTGGGGAAAAAGGAACACTCCTCCACTGTTAGTGGGAATGTAGACTGGTCCAACCACTGTGGAAATCAATATGGAGATTCCTCGAAAAACTACAACTGGAGGTTCCATTTGACCTAGCTATTCCCCCACTGGGGATCTTCCCAGAAGAATTAAAATCATCATACCACAAGGATGTATGCATCACCATGTTCATAGCAATACAAAACCCTAACACAAAAATTGGGGTACCCTGTACTCTATTTTGGGAGTGCCCTAACCCTGACCCTAACCACGGAATCGGGACACACTCTATGCCAGTGTTGGTGTGCCCTAACGCTAAAACTAATAGTAATCAGGAAATAGGGGTACCCCGTACTCCAATATTGGTGTGCCCTAAACTTTACCCTAATGCCAAAATTGAACTGCCTCATACCCAAATATTGTGGTGCCCTAACTGTAACACTAATCCTAACACTAACACAAAATGGGCGTACCCATTTCCCCAATATTTGGTGCCCTTACCCTAACACTAACCCAACTCTAACCTGAAAATCAGGGTAAGTCTTACCCCATCTTGGAGTGCCCTAAACCTAACCCTAACCATAACCCTAACTCAACATGGGGATACCAAATACCATATTGGGGTGCCCCAAACATAACCTTAACCTTATGTCTTAGTTACTTTTCTTATTGCTGAGATAAAATACCTGACACCCAAAGTTAGAGTAAAGGTTTATTTAGCTCATAGATTGCAGAGGTTTCATTTCATAATTGGCTGGGTCCAAGGCAGGGTGGCATGGCAGAGGGGCATTGCCAGAGAAACAGTCCATGGCAGCCAGAATGGCAGACTACAGCAAGCTACAAGTGACCAATGACTATGTTAGCCCTCCTTCTGTCCCTTACATTTTATCCAGGCTACCTACCCTTAGTGGGGGTAGTATTCACACCCAGGGTTGAGCACCTCTAATACTACCCAGAACTATGCCATCTTGACCAGTGAACTAATTTACTAATCACACACCCTTAATCCCAGTAGTACACACTCTAGATCCAGCCACCTCTGAAAAGGCCCTACCTATGACCACATGAGGCTTTAAAGGGACAACTAGATATAAGTCATAGCATTCTGCCCCTGGCTCCCTAAGAACTCATGCATATCCCTTCATGCAAAAGGCATTTAGTCCATCTGTAAAAGTTGCCAAAGTCTATCAGTTTCATCATTGCTGAAAAGTATAAGTCCAAAGTCTTTTCTGAGATTTAAGGAAAACTCTTAGCTGTGAGCCCCTGTACAAACAAAAAGAAAAGTTAAACACCTCCAACATACAATGGTACAAGATAAACATTATTATTCCAAAAGGTACAAAGAGGGGAGAGAACAGAACAGGACCCAAGTCTAAAATCCAGCAAGGCAAATAAATAAATAAATAAATAAATAAATAAATAAATAAATAAATAAATAAAAATAAAATCCAGCAGGGCAAAAATTAAATCACATAGTTCCATGTCCAGTATACCTGGCAATCTGTGGCAAATTGTGAGGTCCAAATGACTTCAGTGGCTAGGCCCCTACAGCACTTCTGGTGGTTGTAGTTCCCATGGTATCTCTTTTCGGCGGCTTTGCTCCCTCCTTGCAGCTTTCCTCAGATGGTCCGTGTTTCTGGCTTCTCTGGCCTTCTGGGGTCTCCACTGTACCTTCAGCTTCACACTCACAGCTTCACAGCCTGCCCTTTCAGGAGCATACTACCTGGCCTCCCAAGCCTTCTTCTGAAACCTGGGTGGAAGCCTTCCTGACCCCGCAACTCTTGCATTCTGCATGCACCTAAAACCAGCAACACATACATGATGCCAAGGTCTGCTAGCAGCTGAAGCAGAACTCAGGCTTCCTTCTCTTTTGGCTTTAGGGGTTGAGTGCCTGGATTGCTGAGCACTAAGAACCAAATCCTGAGGAAAATCTTCCCAAGGCTGCTGACAGTGGAACATGGTACTCTGTGGTTCTCTTCTCAAAGCAAAGTCTTTCACCTTTGTAATTTCGAGGCTGCAAAGGCTGGAGTCCTGCTGGATCTTGTGATATCCTCAGACAATTTTTTTTCTATTTTCTCCTTCCTTCCCAGCAATCAAGCTCTCCTCTACTCCATCTTTTCAGGCCACAACTTTACTGGAACTTCCTTTCTGACCAAACTCCAAATGTTTTAAATCATTCTGCAAGGACCTTTGCTCTTGATTCTCAACAAAATATGGCTGAGCTTGCCTTGCAAGCACAAGGCCCTGAGTTTGATCCCCACAAAAAAAAAAAAAAAAAAAAAAGGCTGAAATTCCCCAACAGTAGCCATGGCATGGCCACAATGTTAGGGTGCCTTGAAATTTCTTCTGCCAAATTAATTAGTCCACTACCTTTAATCTCAGTGGACTAATTTTGCTCTAGACATGAGCAAGATGTAGACAAACTTTCTGCCAAGGCATAACTCGCATCATTTGGAGTCCAACAACCAGTGTGGTCCTTTTTCTCAGAAGAAGCCTCCTGAGCCTAGTCTTTACTGGCAGCACTTCTATCAGCATTCTGGTCTTCTGAGCACTGATCAAAATCTACCACTAAGTACAGCTTAAGGCATTCCAAAACTGCTTTTTTAGCCAGCATCTTTTTCCGACTCTTCCCACAAGCCAGTTCCAAACACACCTGGCCACCTGTCCAGTTTTTCACAATGAACCCACTTCTCTGGTACCAAATTCTTTCTTAGTTACCTTTTCTCATTGCTAAGACAAAATACTGAATACCCAAAGTTAAAGAAGGAAAATTTTATTTGGCTTACAGTTTGTAGGGGTTTCTGTCCATAGTAATCTGGCTCCAAGGCAGAGTGACATGGAAGTGGGGCATCACAGAGGAGGAAATGCTCAAGGCAGGCAGAAGGCAGCAAAGCACCAAAGTATCAAGCAGCAAGCAACAAGTGACCAGTGACAACACCAGCTTCTTTCTGTCCCTTTATATTCCATCTAGGCTACCCGTCCTTAGGGCAGGTAGTACTCACACCCAGAATTTGCCAATCCACTCAGTGGACTAATTTAGTAATCACACACCCTTAATCCCAGCATCACACACTCTAGATGCACTCACCTCTAAAAAAGCCTCATCTATATGACTGCATGTGGCTTTGGGGGGACATCTAGACACAAGACATAATACTGTAACTCTAACTTTAACCCCAAAATCAGGGGAGCCCTATACCCCAATATTGGGATGTTCTCACCCTAATCTTAACTATAACCCTAACTCCAACCCCAAAATATGATACACTTTATTCCAAAATTTGGGTACCTTAACCCTAACTCTAACCCCCAAATTGGAGTACACTATACCCCAATACTGTGATGCCATAACCATAATTTTAACCCCCAAATCATGGTACCTTATACTTCAATATTGAGGTTCTCAAAATCTAAACTTAAACGTAACCCTGTGACACCAAAATAGGGAACTCCTCACCCCAATATTGGGTTGCCCTAACCCTAACCATAACTGTAACCCCCAAATCAGGGTACCATGTAGCCCAGTTTGACATCCCCTAACCATAACTATAACCGTAACTCTAACCCCAAAATCATGTTACCTCATATACCAATATTGGGGAGTCCTAACACTAAATTTAATCCTAATCACAATGCTAACCCTAAGATCAGTGCACCATATAAACCAATATTGGGATGCCTTAATTCTAGCCAGAACCCTAACCCTTACACTAACCCTAAAATCAGGGTACCCCACATCCCAAATTTGTTAGGCCCTAACCCTGTCACCCCAAAATCAGGATACACCATACCCCAAAATGGGATGCCCTGACCACAACCCTAACCTAAATATATTCCCAATATCAGTATCCCTAGTACCCCAATATTGGGTGCCCTATCCCTAAACTTTAACCCTAATTTACTAACACCAAAATCAGTGCATATCAGTCCTCAATATTGGGTGACCTAACCCTAAAGCACATCTCCAAATTAGGGCACCCATACTGTAATATCGGGGTGCCCTAACGCTAACACAAACCCCTAAATCAGGATACACCATACCCCAATAAAGGGGCACTCTAACCATAACCCTAACCTAAATCTAACCCCAAAATCATATAATCCCATACCCCAATATTAGGGGGCACTATTCCTAAACCCAAAATCAGTGTACCCCATATGCCAAATCAGAGTGGCCTAACCCTAATACTAACTCTAACTCCAAAATCAGGGTATCTCATAGCCTAATATTGGGCTATTCTAACATTAACTGTAACCACCATTTGGGATACCCCAAACCCTAATAATGGGGATCCCTCATCCTAACCCCACCACTTTTCTGCCTCAATATCAAAAGCGTGTGTGATTTGCCCATTTTGATTCAGAACAGAGTGGTTTGGAGCATGAGTTTAAGAGACCTGTTGATCACAGATGATGCAGGCAGAACAGTTGAGCCAAAGGGCTGTACACAGAAAAAAATTTCAGTGTACTCTTTCTATTGTGCTCACTTCTAAGAACTGTTTCCAACAGTCCCTCAGGTGATAATAAGACTGATTCATTTGAAATTAAACACATTTTCAGATATAAACAAACACTTCAGAAGTGATGTTACCTTTAAAACTTTTAGTATGTAGAAATGTTTCATATCATATGGGTGCGCAAATTTAATCAAGTATATATACACTTCCAAACCACAGGAAACAACTGAAGAATTAATTATCACTGTTACCCAGATTCATGCACCCCAGAAAACTATCTTTCAAAATTGATGGGGAAATAAAATACTTCCATGACAAAGAACACATGAAGAAATTCATGACCACCAAACCAGCACTTCAAAATGTTCTGAAAGACATTCTAGAAAGAGATAATGAAGACTACAACTCCATGAACCCCAACAGAAAAAAAATTAAACAGGCAAGCCAAGTAATTAAACACAGGGGAAAGAAAGGGAACCAAAAACAGGAAAATAACATGACAAGGACAAGTCAATACATATCAGTCATAACCATCAATGTAAATAACCTCAACTAATCAAAGAAACAGACTGGTAGAATGGATCAAGAAACAAGATCCAACAATATGCTGCATAAAAGAAAACACATTTAATTCAAAAAGATATTCATAGGATGAAAGTCAAAGGATGGAAAACAATTCTCCATGTGACAAGAACCCAGAAAAAGGGAGGAATAGCTATTTTATTAGCAGACAAAGTGGATTTCAAGCCAAGACTGATCAAGAGAGACAAAGAAGATCACCACATACTTGTTAAGGGAAGATTCCAAAAAGAAGAGATAATAATCATAAATCTATCTGCACCAAATACAAGTGCATCCAATTATACAAAGTAAATATTAACGTACCTGAAAAATCAAGTAAGCACTAACACAATTGTAATGGGGGACCTCAATACCTCATTGCTACAAACATATTGACTAGACAAAAAAAAATCAGCAAAGAAATATCAGAACTGAAACAAACCTGTAAATAAATGGTCTTAGTAGATGTCAACAGAGTGTTCCACCCCACATCACAATACACATTCTTCTCACTGCATGTGGGACATTCTTCAAAATAGACCACATACTAGCTCATAGAACATGCTTAAGTAAATGTAAAGGCATTTAAATTATCCTGTGCATATAATCAGACCATAGTGCAATGAAATTGGAAATCAATGGCAAAAGAAATGACAAAAACTTCATAAACACATGGAAATTAAATAAAATCCTCCTGAACAGCCAATGGATCATAGTAGTAAATAAAGAAGAAATTAGACAGTTTCTACAATTAATAATGCCAATACAGCACACTAAAATATATGAGGCACGATGAAAGCAATCCTACAAGGGAAATTTATAGCGATGAATTTCTCTTACGGATGTGTGTACATGTCCTCCCAAAGCCTCATGCAGTCATAGGTGGGGCTTTTTCAGAGATGGCTGATCTAGAATGTGTGATGTTGGGATTAAGGATGTGTGATTACTAAATCTGTCCACTGATTGGTCTGGCACCACCCTAATCCTGGGAGTCTAGATAGAATATAAAGGAGGCAGAAAGAAGCTGCTAAGATCCCTTACTTGCTTTGTTATATTCTGCCTGCCATGAATTGTTTCTGTTCTGCATTGCCTGTCTGCCATGCCACCCTGCCTTTGAGCTGGCAATTATTAACTGAAAACTCTACCAACTGTGAGTTAAATACACCTTTCCTCTTTTAACTTTGGGTGTCAGGTGTTTTGTCTCAGCAACAAGAAAAATAATTAAGACAATTTCCATATCAGAAAAACGGAACAAGCTGAAATAAACAAACAAATATTGAACCTCGAGCTTCTAACAAAGATGAGCAAGACAAGCCCAAATCTCATATTACATAAGAAATTGTAAAGATCAGTGGAGAAATTAATTCACTTGAGACTAAGAAAATACTACAAAGAATCAGTCAATCGAACAGTCAGTTCTTTGAAAGATTAAATAAAATTGACAAACCGTTAGCCAACCTTATCCAAAAAAAGGAAAGGAAAAACTCAAATCCATGCAATTAAGAATGAAAAGAGTAAAATCGAAACATCCTGCAGAAATCCAGAATATCATCAATACCTACTTTGAGAACCCATATTCTGATAAGATGGAAAACACAGGAGAAAGGGAGCGATTCCTAGATGCACGTAAATTATCAAAGCTGAATCAAGAAGATACAGAAATTCTAAATAACCCAATATCAGTCAATGAAATTGAAGATGTAATTAAAAACCTACCAACAAAGAAAAGACCAGGTCCTTACAGATTCACTGCTGAATTCTGTAAGAAATTTAGAAATGATCTAATGCCACTACTCCTCAAACTCTTTAATGAAATTGAAAGAGAAGAAATAGTCCCAAACTCATTCCTGGAAGCAAGCATTACCCTGCTACCAAAACAAGAGAAGGAGACAACCAAAAAAAGAGGCCAATCTTCCTAGTGAACATAGATGCAAAAATCCTCAGTAAGATACTGGCAAACAAAATGCAACAAATCATCAAGATTATACACCATGACCAAGTAGGATGCATCCCAGGGATGCAGGAAAGGTTCAAAATATGCAAATCCATAAATGTAATAAATTATATCAACAGAGCCAAGGACAAAAATCACATGATCATCTCAATAGACGCAGAAAAACATTTGACAAAGTCCAACATCCTCGCATGACAAGAGAAACAAAACCCTGCAGAAAATTGAAATCAATGTTGTTTATCTCAAACTGATAGAAGCCATCTATGACAAACCAACAGCCAACATCATACTAAATGGTTAAAAACTGAAAACATTCACTCTAAGTCAGGAAAAAGACTGGGATGTGCAGTATTATCATTCTTATTCAATATAGTTCTGAAAATATTAGCCAGAGCAATTAGAGAAGAGAAAGAAACAAAAGGAATAAGGATAGAAGAGGAAGAAGCTAAATTATCGTTATTTGCGTATGACATAATACTCTACATAGAAACCAAAAATTTCCACCAAAAGACATCTAGATTTCATTTTTAGCCAAGAACATGTACTGGTTCATTGCACATATAATGATCACATCCACTTATTTTGTACCTGTACACGATGTATCTTGGTTTTCCCCCATCTTCTCTATCCCTCCTTTTGTTCCCTCCTTCCCTATTTACAGCAGGTTTATTCATATTTTTCCATGATTTCCCTTTCCCATTACTTTCTTTTTTTCCCTTCTTGCCTTTCCCCCTTTTCTCTTTCTAGACCTCCTCTCTTTTGAATATTATCTTCCTTTTATATAATATCTATTAAATCTCTTTGTCAATATTTACACTTATGGTTTCTCATATCAGAGAAACAATTTGATGTGAACTCATGAGTGTCTGATTTATTTCACTTAAGAGTATGTTCCCAAGGCTCATCCATTTACACACAAGTGTCTCTAGTTTATCCTTTTTTATGGTGGTGTAGTACTCCATTGTATAGAAAAACCACATCTTATTTAGCCATTCATCGGTTGGTGGGCATTTAGATTGTTTCCAAGACTTAGCTATTGCAAACTGTGTTGCTATGAACATGGTTGTGCATATATCCCTGTGGTATAATGATTTTAATTCTTCTGGGAAGATCTCCAGTACAGGAATAGCTGGATCAAATGGAACCTCTAGCTGTAGTTTTTGGAGGAATCGCTACACTGATTTCCACAGCGGCTGGACCAATCTACATTCCCACCAGAAGAGGAGGAGGCTTCCTTTTTCCCCACAGCCCCTCCAGCATTTGTTATTGGTTGATTTTTTCACAAACGCAGTTCTTTCTGGAGTGAGATGGAATCTTAACGTTGTTTTGATTTGCATCTCTCGAATGACTACTGATGTTAAACATTTTTTCATACATTTACCTGCCATTTTTAGTTCTTCAGATGAAAAATGTTTATTCATTTCAGATGCCCATTTTTAGACTGGGTCTTTAAATTTGGGAGGTTTGATTTTTTTGAGTTCTTTTTATATTCTAGGTGTTAGATCTTTGTCTGACGGATAGCAAGCAAAAATTTTTCCCAGTCTGTGGGTTTTTGCACTGCTCTATTGGTGATTTCTTTTGCTGTGCAAAAGCTTTTTAATAACATGTGGTCCCAAGCATTGATTATTTGTAATTGTTTCCCATGCAGTCAGGGTTCTGTTAATAAAAATTTTTCCCTACCCCTATGTCTTCCAGGGTTCTTCCTATTCTATTCTCCAGTAAAAATAGTGTTTCTGTTTTAATTTCTTTTTTTTTTTTTTTTTTTGGTACCAGGAATGAAACTCAGGGCCTCGTGCTTGAGAGGCAAACACTCTAACCACTGAGCTAAATCCCCAGCCCTGTTTAAATTTTTAGATCTTTGACCCACTTCGATTTTTAGTTTAGTGCATGGTTAGAGAATTGGATCTAGTTTTAGTTTTCACCATGTGGCAAGCCAATTTTTCCAGCACCATTTGTTAAAGAGGCTATCTTCCTTCCAGTGAGAGTGCTTGACTCATTTGCCTTAGATGAGGTATTTGAGTGTGTTTGGGGTTGTTTCTGCATCCTTCAATTTATTCCGTTGATCCTCAGGTCTGTCTTTTTCCAGTACTATGCTGTTTTATCACTGTAGCTTTATACTATAGTTTTAGGTAGGAGATTGTGATGCCCTCTGCCTTGCCCCTGTTGCTCAAGATTGTTTTTGCTATTCTTGGTCTCTTCTGGTTCCCGATGAAATTCATTATTGTCCTTTCTAATTCTTTGAGATATGTTAGTGGTATCTTGATTGGAATTGCATTAAATCTGTACAATTTAGAAAGTACAGCCATTTTCACTATGTTGATTCCCCCTACCCAGGAACATGGTATATCTTTCCATTTTCTGATATTCCTTTCAATTTCCTTTTTTAGAGTGCTGTAGTTTTTTATGTAAAGATCTTTTACTTCGTTTGTTAGATAGATTCCTAAGTATTTTAGTGTGTGTGCAATTGTGAAAGATTTATTTTCCGTTATTTCTTTCTCAGTGGGTTTCGTATTTGTGCATAGGAATTTTATTGACTTTGGGGTGTAGACTTTGTATCCAGCAATGCAACTGAATTTACTTATTAAATCTAGAATTTTTTTGGTGGAGTTTTTGGGATCTTGTATGTAGAGTATCATGTCATCTGCAAATAAAGATAGTTTAAGTTCCTCCTTCCCTATCTTTATTCCATTTATTTCTTTCTCTTGTCTAATTGCTCTGGCTAATGTTTCTAGAACTATGTTGAATAATAGTGGTGATAGTGGGCAACCTTGTCTTGTTCCAGATTTTAGTGTGAAAGCTTCCAGTTTCTGACCATTTAATGTGATGTTGGCCATTGGTTTGTCATATATGGTTTTTATCAGATTGAGATATACACCATCTATTCCTTATTTCTGTAGTTTGTTTTTTTTTTTTTATCATGAATGGGTGTTGGATTTTTCAAATGCTTTTTCTGCACCTATTGAGATGATCATGTGATTTTTGTCTTTGACTTTGTTGATATGGTATGTCACATATATTGATTTGCTTATGTTGAACCATGCCTGCATCCCTGGGATGAATCCTACTTGGTCGTAGTGTATAATCTACTTGATAATTCGTTACATTCTGTTGACCAGCATCTTGTTGAGAATTTTCGTATCTATGTTCATTAGGGAGATTGGCCTGTAGTTCTCTTTTTCAGTTGTGTCTTTTTCTGGTTTTAGTATCAGGATAATGCTTGCTTCCAGGAATGATTTTGGAAGTATCGCTTCCTTTTCAACTTCATTAACGAGTTTGAGGAATAGTGGTATTAGATCATCTCTGAATTTCTTGTAGAATTCAGCAGTGAAACCATCAGGACCTGGGCTTTTCTTTGTTGGTAGGTTTTTAATTACCTCTTCAATTTCAATAGCTGATATTGGATTATATGGTACTTTTATCTCTTCTTGGTTTAGTTTTGGTAATTCATATGTTTCTAAGAATATGCCCATCTCCTCCGTGTTTTCCATCTTGTTTGAATATAGGTTCATGAAGTAAGTTCTGATGATCCTTTGGATTTCTGATGGGTCATTTGTGACTTCACCCCTTTCACTCATTATTTCGTGAATTTGGGTCTTTTCTTTCCTTTCTTTGTTCAGGTTAGCTAGGGGTTTGTCTATTTTGTTAGTCGTTCAAAGAACCAACTCTTTGATTCATTGTTTCTTTGTATTGTTTTCTTGGTCTCAATTGCATTGATTTCAGCTCTGATCTTAATAATTTCCTCTCTCCTATGAGCTTTGGGCTTGATTTGTTCTTCTTTTTCTAGTTGTTTGAGGTTCAACATTAAGTTGTTTATTTGAGCTCTTTCTGCCTTTTTTATGTTGGAGTTCAATGAGATAAATTTCCCCCATAGTACTGCTTTCACTGTAACCCATAGGTTCCAGTATGTTGTATTGTCATTATCATTTAACTGTATAAATTGCTTAATTTCTTCTTTAATTTCTTCTGTGAGCCAACTGTTGTTCAGAGGATGTTATTTAGTTTCCATATGTTTATGTGGTTTATTGGTTTCTGTCATCACTGAATTCTAGCTTCAATGCACTATGGGCCAATAGTATGTATGGGATAATTTCAATTCCCTTACATTTACTTGAGTATACTTTTTAGCTAATATGTGGTCTATTTGGAGAACGACCCATGTGCAGCTGAGGGGAATGTGTATTCCACTATTGAAGGGTGGAACACTCTGTAGATATCTGCTAAGTCCATTTGTTCACAGAGTTGATTCATTTCTGATATTTCTTATTTAATTTTCTGTCTAGTTGATGTGTCTGTTTGTGACAGTGGGGTATTGAAGTCTCCCATTATAATCCTTTTACTGTTTATTTGATATTTCATGGCTCTCAATATTAGTTTTATGTATTTAGTTGCACCAATATTTGGCACATAAATATTAATGATCGTTATTTCTTTCTCTTGGAATTTTCCATTGAGAAGTATGTAATGACCATCTTTGTCCCTTTTGATTAGTCTTGGTTTGAAGTTCACTTTATCTGAGATTAGGATAGCTACTCCTGCTTTTTTATGGGTTCCTATTGCATGAAATATTGCTTTCAATCCTTTGAATTTCAATCTATGTATTTCTTTTTGGGTTAAATATGTCTGTTGTATACAGCATATTGCTGGATCTTCTTTCTTGATCCATTCTGCTAGCCTGTTTGATAGGTGAGTTTAGCCCATTTACATTGATGGTTATAGCTGTTATGTATTGACTTATTTTTGCCATATATCTTTTCTGTTGTTGGTTCTGTGTTTTACCTCAGTTCAACTGCTTGTCTTGCCTGGTGGGTTTTTATTAGTGTCCTTGTAATTAGAGTTAACTCTTTCCTTTTCCAGGACCTCCTTCAAGATGTTTTGTAGAGGTGGTTTTGAGGTCACAAATTTCTGTAGTTGTTCTTTGTCATGGGAGTATCTTATTTCATTGTTGAATTTGAAAGATAGTTTGGCCGGGTACATTAATCTGGGTTGGAGATTGTTTTCTTTTAAGGCTTGAAATACTTTGCTCCAGACTTTCCTTGATTTAAGGGTTTGTGTAGGTGAAGCCACTGTGATTCTGATGGGTTTACCTTTATAGGTAATTTGTTTGTTTTCTGTAATAATTTTCAGTATTGTGTTCTTTTACTGAATTTCTGGAATCTTGATTATTATGTGTTTTCATGCAGATTTATTTGGGTTATGGGTAATTGGGGTTCTATATGCCTGACTTATCTGTATATCAAGTTCTTTTCTCATGCTTGGGGAGTTTTCTGTCATTACTTCTGTAAATAGTCTTTTTAGATCCTTCGTATTGTCTCCTGCTTTTTCATTCACTCCAATAACTCTTATATTGTTCTTCTTTGTATCATCTTGCAGCTGTTGTAGTGACTTTTCATAGTGTCTAGCTATTTTAAAGAAGTCTTTCTTTTCATTGTCACTAATTGCGGATTTGTCTTCTAGGTCTGAGATTCTATCTTTGCTCTCATTCAATTGGTTACATATACTTTCAAGAGAGTTTTTGATTTCTTGGATATCTGTTTGGATGTGTTTCATGGGTTCCATTTCTTTGCTAAGTTGAATGTTCAAGTTTTCCATTGTTTTTCCATGCTCCTCCATTTTTTTATCTGTCTCTACCCTGAATTCACTAAGCAGATCTTTCATTATGATTGTCATCTCTTTTTTGACCTGGCCAATTATTTCTAGCCTGATGTTTTCTATAGCCTCACCTATCTGCTTTTTAATTTCTGCTGCTATCATATCTGAGAGTCTGATTGGATGTCTTCTGATTTCCTCTATTTCATAGTCCTCTGTATTTGTTCTGGGTCAGCTGGGAGTCTGGGGTTGTGTTTTACTTCTGTGTCTTGCCATTTTCTTTGTATACATATGTAACTCACCCCTTTTAGTTTGTTCTCCATGTGGATTTTATAGTTTGTTTGTGGGAGGTTATGTTAAGATAGGTATCGATACTCTTCTAGGAAATGTCTGTTCTTACACTTTCTTCTAGGTATATGCGTTTCTTGGTTCTTATGACCTTTATGTCTCCAGAACTATCTTCAGTGACAAGGGCATGATTGGTTCTACTTGGTATTAGTGGCTTGGAAAAGGGGAAGAAAAAAGTAATGAAAAAACAAAAAAAAAAAAAAAACAGGGATGGTGACAATCAAGCCAAAGATAATGTCAGCAGTGTCGAGTCCTATATTTTATGCATGTTAATGGATTTAGACCCTACCAGTGCATGGGCAGGCAGGAGGCCTGCCTTGAAGTTGCTGGCACAGGGATCATGGCCTCGACCAGCCCTAGATGAAGGCTCCCACCTGTCCCAGGTGTTCACGTGGTTGAGAGACCCATGGGTGCAATCTTTGGAATGCTGGATGGGGCCTACGCAGGCCCTGGTTGCTGATGATCCCCACTCTGAGGTGGACGGGCAGGCAGGAGGCCCACCTTGCAGTCACTGGTGCAGGGGTCGTGGCCTGTGCCAGCCCCAGAGGCAGGCTCTCACCAGTCCCAGTATTTGTAACATCTAGATTTAATAACCAAATTCAGCAGCATAGCTGGGTACAAACTCAACACTCAAAAATCAGTAGCATTCCTATATAAAAATGACCTCACTGGGAGAGAAATTAAGGAAATCACACCTATCACAATAGGATGAGAAAAACTGAAATACTTAGGAATGAAGATCTTTACATTGAAAACTACAGTACTCCGAGAAAAGAGATTGAAGAGGATATCAGAAAATGGAAAGATGTCCCTTGTTCTTGGGTAGGAAGAACCAATACAGTGGAAATGGCCATACTTCCAAAATTACTATAGAGATTTAATGCAATCCCAATCAAATTATCAGTATCATATACAGAATTAGAAAAAACAAACTTTTTGTGTAAATTTCATTGGTACATTTTGGATACACATAATGATCATATTCATCATAGGGGTTTTGTACCTGTACATGTTATATTTTGATGTTCTTTTTTTCTCCTTTTCTTCCCCTGTCTTTGAATCCTTCTCCTTTATTTACAACAGCTTTGTTTCCTCTTAAGTGAAATAAATCAGACACACATGAGTAAATAGCACATTGTTTCTCTGATATGAGAAGTAAAGTTTATATAAGAATAAAAATGTATAATAGATACTGTGAAAGAAACTGTTCAAAGAGGAAAGGGAAATGGGGAAGGGTGAGGGAGAAAGAAGGAAGGGAAAAGGAAAAAAAAAAGAAAAAGAAAAGAAGAAAAAATGGAAATAGAGAAAACAACCTTAAAATTAATTTGTAACCAAAAGAGACAAGAAAGGCAAAAGCAATTCTGGGCAACAAAGAAAATGCAAGAGGCATCACAATTCCTGACTTGAAATTACACCACAAACCTACTGTGATGAAAACAGCATGGTACTGGGGGGGAACAGATCTGGGGATCAATGGAACAGATGATACAGAAACAACTCCAAACACACTCATTCACCTGATCTTTTTTTTTTTTTTGGCTTTGCTTTTTAAAAATCTTTTTATTAGTACGTTTGCAGTACATGCAGTTTACAGTCATCTTGGGAAGTGGGTAGCCACCTTACCTTTGACAAAGGGGCCAAACACCTTCACTGGAAGAAAGATACCTCCTTAAGAAATGGTGCTGGAAAACTGGCTTTAGACATGCCAAAGACTAAAACTAGACCCCGATCTCTCACCATGCTCTAAATTAAATTCAAAATGGATCAAAGATACAAATAATAAAACAGAAACCTTAAATCTATTGGAAGATAGAATAGGTAGAACTCTTGAAGACACAAGGGTAGGCAAAGACTTTATGAACAAAAAGACTTTTGAAGACATAGGTGTAGGCAAAGACTTTGATAACAAAGGAAATAATACAAAGAACCAACAAATGGGATCTTGTCTCTTTAAAGAGCTTTTGTACAGCAAAAGAAACAACTAAAAGAGTGAACAGACAACCCACACAGTGGGAAACACTTTTGCCAGTTGTTTCTCAGACAAACAATACAGAAAGAGCTCAAAAAAATCAGACCCCCGCCCCAAATTTAAAGACTCAATCCAAAAATGGACATCTTAAATGAATAGACACTTCTCAGGCAAAGAGTACAAACAGCAAATAAACATATGAAAAAATGTTCAACATGACTGGTTATTCAAGAGATGCAAATTAAAACAACACTGAGATTTTATCTCACCCAAGAAAGAATGGCTATTATCAAGAAATCAACCAATAACAAATGCTTGAGGGGCTGTGGGGAAAACAAAACCCTTCTCCACCTTTGGTGGGAGTGTAGACTGGTGCCATCACTGTGAAAATCAGCATAGAGATTCCTCAAAAAACTTAAAACTAGAGATTCCATTTTACCCAGCTATTCCCTTTCTTGGTGTCTTCCCAAAAGAATTGGAGGCATCATACAACAGTGATATATGCACACTCATTTTTATAGCAGCACAATTTATAATAGCTAAATCTTGGAAACAGCCCAAATGCCCAGCAACAGATGAATGGATAAGGAAGATGTGGTATTTTTATACAATGGAGTACTGCTCTGTTATACAGAAGGATAAACTTGAGGCATTTATAGGTAAGTGGATGCAACTTGAAACTGTACTCTTAAGTGAAATAAATCAGGCACACGTTTAAATATTGCATTGTTTCTCTGATGTGAGAAACAGAAAGAGTGAATAAGGACCAAAATCTATAAAAGATATTGGGAAATGGGAAGAAAATGTTCAAATGGGAAAGGGCACAAGGGAAGGGGGAGGGAAAAAGAAGGAAGGGAAAAGAAAAAAGAGAATAGAAGAAAAAATGGAAACAAAGCTTTTGTAAATAAAGGGGGAAGAGGGGTTAAAGGGAGGTGAGGAGATTGGGATGAAAAAGAAGAATCAAGATCTATTCTGTACAGATACAAATTCCCTATGATGAATGTGATCACCATATATATCTAAAATATACCAATAAAATGAATCCAAAAAACATTTTAACCACTTCACAAAACTGTACACCAATAAATTGGAGGATGCAAAGAAATGGATAATTATTTGATACTTATCAATTACCAAAACTGAACCATTAAGTTCTTAAAACCCTGAATAATCCAATAAGGCAATGAAATTGAAGCATTTGCAAATAACTTACCAACCAAGAAAACCCCAGGTCTGGATGAGTTCACTGCTGAATTCTAATAAAAACTTCAGGGAAATTCTAACACCAGTGTTCCTCAAGGTTCTTACTGAAACTAAAAGGGAAGGAGTGCTGCAAAGTCATTTCTGGTAGCTATCATTACCCTAATTCCAAAGCTAGATAAGGATCCAACCAGAGAGAAAGAGAGAGAGTGAGAGGGAGGGAGGGAGACAGACAGACAGACAGACAGAGAACTATGGACCAAGCTGTTTAATGAATGTGGATGCAAAAATCCTCAATCAGATACTGGGAAACAGAATGTAATAAATCATCAAAAAGATCACACATCAGGACCAAGTACGCTTCATCCCAGGGATACGAGGATGGTTCAACATATACAAAAATCAATAAATGTAATTTATCACATAAATAGAAGCAAGGACAAAAACTACCTGATCATCTCAATAGATGCAGAAAAAGCCTTTGACAAAAATCAACATCCTTTCATGATAAGAACATTGAAGAAATAGGCATAGAAGGATGTTATCTCAACCTGGTGAGGTCTGTTTATAACAAGCCTACTGACAACATCATATTAAATGGGGGAAACCTGTAAGCTTTCCCTTTAAAAATCAAAAGCAAGATAAGATGTCCACTATCACCACTCCTGTTCAGTACATTTCATAGGCAAGAAAAAAAAATAGGATATGTATAGGAAATGCAGAAGTCAAATTATCATTATTTTCAGATGAAATGACCCAATACATAGAACACTTTAAAAAAATCCATCAAAAGACTCTTAGAATTATTAACCAAATTCAGTAATGTAGCAGGATACAGCATCAACACACAAAAGTCAGTACTGTTCCTGTACACTAATAATGAACTCACTGAGAAAAATTAGGGAAAAATAACAGGGGCACCAAGAAAAAATAAATTCTGAGAAAATAACTAAGGAAGGAAAGACCTCTACAATGAAAACTACAGTACTCTGAAAAAGGAAATTGAAGAAGAAATCAGAAAATGGAGATCTGGCAAGACCCAGCCACCTAGAGCCTAGCATGTAGCCCAGTGGGCTGAGTGGGGAGCAGTGGGCTAAGGGGCCGGCACTAAGATACCAAGCCAGGCTGGACATTTGAGGTTGAGGGGCCAGGTGGACAGGCTTATGGATCCCCTGGGCCTACAGCCATTGTCTCCCATCCTCTTTTCTGGTGAGGTGCTGCTGTCTGGAAACGAAAGTATTTAAGCTTACAAAATGTCATCTATCAGGCATCTAATGTATTCATTTCTTATGGGAACAGAGCCAGATGGATACTTCTACTTCTGATGAACAAGAAAGTTTGGAAGTTGTAATTCAGTGCCTGGAAACAGTTTTTAAGATCAGCCCAGGAGATACACATCTAGCAGCTTCACAGCCTTTGACAGAAATGTTCACAAACTCTTTCTGTAAGAATGACATTCCACCCCTCTCAAACTTAGTGCCTGAAGATGTGGGAAAAGCTGACCAATACTACTTTGTGATTATCTTCTTAAGATTACTTTATAAAATGCTTTGTTTCCAACAAGTAAAAAAAACAAAGAAAATGGAAAGACACCCCTTGTTCCTGGATAGGTAGAACCAATAAAGTCAAAACAGCCATACCTCCAAAACTTATATACAGATTTAACATAATCCCAATTAAAATTCCAACAATATTCTTCACAGAACTGGAGAAAATAATCCTAAAATTCATATGGAACCAGAAATGTCTCACAATAGCAGTCAGTCCTGGTAATAAGAGCAAAGTAGGGCAGAGCAACATCCAAAACCTGAAGTTATATTACAAAGGTACATGATTTTTTAAAAAGAAAAGAAAAAAAAACCCAGCATGGAACTGGCTCAAAAACAGGCATGAGGATCAACAGAACATTGTAGAGGGTGCAGAAACAACTCTAAATACCTTCAACTTCTTGATCTTTGACTGAGGGGCCAAAAACATACACTGGAAGAAAGATAGTCTCTGTAATAAATGGTAAGGAATTAATTAGTCGAGTGTTCAGGATTGTTGTGGGGGACCCAGGTCACTCCAACCAATTTCCTTACATTGACTGTTGGCAAGACTTGGCCCTGTCCCAGTGTGATGGTTGACTGATTGTGTCAACTTGTAAGAGAAGCTTAACTAAATTGGTTTAGCAATTCTACACCCCAGGGTGTAGAAGATCCACCCTAGGCCAGCCCATTCTCCAGATGATATAAAGGGGACATGAAGAGGGATCTAGCCTAGCCAGTTTCTTTGGATCGGTTTCACTTCCTTTGGAGGAGCTCCAGACCTTCACCTGGATACTTCGGACCTCTAGACCTTCACCTGGACCCTTCAGACCTTCGCCTGGATCCTTCAGGCCTCCGGACCTGTGGCTGGGCCCTCCGGATCTCCAGCTTGCAGACGGACCCTCTGCACGCTTCCACGCCTGATTTGTAAGAAGCCCGAGGAAGCCAAATTGTAAGCTCTCAAATATTCATATATCTACCATTGTATTTGTTTCTCTAGAGAATACTGACTAATACAGATTTTGGTACCAGGAGTGGCTCTAGAGAAGCAGAACTGTAAAAATGGAATTCTTTAAGGGCTTTCAGGCTTCCTGGAGTCGCCTCTTTAATTTGGTGAGACCTGAAGATCCAATGATCTCTCCCCCTAATACTGTGGGGAATACTAATGATCCTTGGCGTGAAATGCTTAGCTTAATATACAGTATAAACCCATTTGATTATCCTACCTTGCCACTTGTGAATTGTCAGGAATTTACTGAATCTGTATGCCAAAGTTTTGAACATTTTTGGCAGAGTCAGAAATACAATGATGCTGGCTGGCTGGTCTTAGCATCTCTGGACAAACTAATGAAGGAAAATAAGGAGCTCAAAAATTCAAATTCCCAACTCCAGACACACATAAGAAATTTAAAATTTTCTAAGTGTGTCCTGAAAGACAATTTACTATCTTTTAGCCACAGGGCTGAAACAGCAGAAACCCAAACACAGGCCCTCATAATTCGATTAGCTACAATGTAAGTTTAACGCTCAGCCTCGAAGGGTATCTGAAGCAAAGGTGAGGGCACTGATCGGTAAAGAATGGGATCCCGTGAATTGGGATGGAGATGTTTGGGAGGATCCTGAGGAAGTTGAAGATGCTGAGTTTCTAGATGCTAATGGGATTATCTTGCCAGAGGGAGAGATTTCCCCACTGTGCCAGCAGCAGAGACCAACACTGGGTCCCCGATATGGCACCATCCCCCGGGGTGATCAGCCTGCAACCTGGTGGCAGGTTGATTATATTGGACCGCTTCCCCCATGGAAAGGACAGCGCTTTGTCCTCACTGGCATAGACACTTATTCTGGCTACGGATTTGCCTTCCCTGCACGTAATGCTCCTGCCAAAACTACCATTCATGGACTCACAGAATGCCTCATCCATTGTCACGGAATTCCACATAACATTGCCTCTGACCAAGGAACACATTTTGCAGCCAAAGAAGTGAGGCAATGGGCTCATGGTCATGGAATTCACTGGTCTTACCATGTTCCTCAACACCCGGAAGCAGCTGGATTGATAGAAAGGTGGAATGGTCTTCTGAAGACACAGTTACAGTGCCAGCTGGGTGGCAGTAGCTGGCAGAGCTGGGGCAAGGTTCGTCAAAATGCTGTATATGCCTTGAATCAGCTTCCACTGTATGGCACTGTGTCTCCCATAGCCAGGATTCATGGGTCCAGTAATCAAGGGGTGGAAGTGGGAATGGTACCACTCACCATCACCCTCAGTGACCCACTAGCAAGATTTTTGCTTCCTCTTCCCGAGACTGTACATTCTGCTGGCTTAGAAGTCTTAGTTCCAAAAAGGGGAAGGCTTGTACCAGGGAACACAACAATGATACCCTTGAGTTGGAAGATAAGACTTCCCCCTGGTCATTTTGGTCTCCTTATGCCTCTGAGGAAACAAGCTGAAAAGGGAGTCACAGTGTTGTCAGGGGTGATTGACCCAGACTATAAAGGAGAAATTGGACTTCTACTCCACAATAGAGGAAAGGAAGAAGATACTTGGAGTGCAGGAGATCCCGTAGGGCGCCTCCTCGTATTACCATGCCCTGTCATTAAAGTCAATGGAAAACTACAACAACCTAACCCAGGCAGAGCAAAAGTGTTCCAGAACTTTCACGAATGAAGGTATGGGTCACTCCACTGGGCAAAGAACCAAAGCCTGCTGAGGTGCTCACTGAAGGCCAAGGGCATACAGAATGGGTAGTAGAAGGTAGCTCTAAATACCAGCTATGACCTCGTGATCAGCTACAGAAACGAGGACTGTAGTTGTACTAGTCTCTCCTACATGATTCCAGTGTAATATAATACAGATCAAGGTTCAGCACTCTTACTGCACCTGGCTTATGGGTTGTAACCTGTGAGTGTCCTGTATTGAAGCGGCTCTCTTGCGAATCATTGACTCCAAAGGTCACTAATAACACTGGGAAAGGAATTAGTGCGGTCTCGTTTGTACGCAGGATAGTTAATAACATGTTAGGCATAATCATGAGCTTGTTTTGTATCTGGAGACTGGTTTAAAGAAATGTGTCTGGTTGTCAAGTTGACAAGGGGTGGATTGTGATGGTTGATTGACTGTGTCAACTTGTAAGAGAAGCTTACCTAAATCGGTTTAGCAATTCTACACCCCAGGGTGTAGAAGATCCACCCTAGGCCAGCCCATTCTCCAGATGATATAAAGGGGAAATGAAGAAGGATCTAGCCTGGCTAGTTTCTTTGGGTCGGTTTCGCTTCCTTTGGAGGAGCTCCAGACCTTTGCCTGGACCCTTCAGACCTTCGCCTGGATCCTTCAGGCCTCCAGACCTGTGGCTGGGCCCTCCAGATCTCTAGCTTGCTGACGGACCCTCTTCACACTTCCACACCTGATTTGTAAGAAGCCCGGGGAAGCCAAATTGTAAGCTCTCAAATATTCATATATCTACCATTGTATCTGTTTCTCTAGAGAATACTGACTAATACACCCAGCCACTTTGGCTGAAAGCTGGTATTGAGAAGAACTGCAGGGTAAGGAAGGCTAGTGTAACGGCCACCTCCAAATGTTGGCCAAAATCAAACAAGCTGATTTTATCTGGGGAGTCAGAAGAGACTCCACCTCCATATACCCCACTGTATCCACCACTGCCACCACCACCTACAGCCCCCACTTAGAGGCTCTTCCAGAGCTGGGCAGCCCTCCAGAGGTCACCTATTCACCAGTGTCATCTGAGGCCTCCCCTGAGCCACCTATTCTGACTCCCCAAACACCTGTGGGTGCCCACTGAGAGGACCCTTCTGGCAGCCTGACCCTCAAGCACCATCAAGGTGCCATGCAGATGCTGCTCCAAGAGACATGAGGAGCCTTTTACTATAGCCAAAGAGGCACATCCAACCCTTCACCACCACTGACCTCCTTAATTGGAAAAATCACACACCTTCATATACAGAGTAAACCTAGACAATGATTGACTTGATACAGTCCATTATCTGGACCCACGGGCCCACATAGACTGTTTGCCGGCAGCTCTTTCTCACCCTATTCAACACCAAAGAGCACCGCTGCATCTCCCAAGCAGTGCTGAAATTGTTAGAAGATCATGCCCTGATCAGAACGCTGGACATCAGGCATATGCTCAAGGTCGTTTCCCAGGAGAGGACCCCCAGCGGGACCAAACATACAGTATGACCTGATAGAGAGAGATCAGGAAGCCCTTCTGAACAGCGTAATAGCCAGAGGAAAAAGAGCCATGAATATAAGCAAGACCTCAGAAGTACTCTGGGACCAGAAGACAGCCCAAGCCAATTCTATAAGAGACTGTGTGAAGCATTCTGTCTGTATACCCCCTTTGACCCAGAAGCAGCTGAGAACCAGTGCATGGTGAATGGTGGTGTGAATGTGGTGTTCATCAGCCAAGCTCAGGGAGATATCCAGCGCAAACTGCAGAAACTGGGGTGAACACCAGCCAACTGTTGGAGGTCGCAACAAAGGTGTTTGTCAACCAAGACCAGGAGGCCTGGTGGGAGGAGGTTCACAAGATGAAGAAAAAGGTAGACTTGCTGGCAGTTGCCCTGGCAGAACAATTGTGACACCCCCAAAAGGACACAACCAGGGACAAAAGGTGAAGCCAACAGGGAGGCCAACAGGGAAGCTAAAAGAAGGGGCCACTCTGCCCAGGAATGAAGCTAGACCAGAACCAATGTGCCCACTGTCACAGGTATGGGCACTGGAAGGACAAATGCCTGTGCTGGCTAGATAAATCTGCCCTTACCCCCAAACAAGAGAACAGAGGTCAAGTAGTCCAGGGCTGGTAGCAGCCACCTCAGAGACCACATAGGGCATCAAAGGATGATTTAGTAGTGCTGGCTGCCATGGGAGAATATGAGGAGGACTAGGACAGACTGGGCTCTACTTCATTAGGCCCTCAAGAGCCTATGGTCTGAGTAAATGCAGGGGGCTGGCCTATTGACTTCATGGTAGATACTGGGGCAGAGCAGTCTGTGGTGATTCAACCCATGGGCCCTCTCTCACAGAGACAGGCCACTACCATGGGGATCACAGGTAACTGAATATGCTGCCCTTTCCTGCTGCCCTGCAGATGAAGTTCAGGTGGCCATGAAGTCATTCAAAAATTCCTATATGTCCCTGACTGTCCTGTGGCTTTAATGGGTTGAGACTTAGTAGGAAAGCTGCAGGCCCAGATAACTTTCAACTCCCACAGACAGGCTGCTCTGACCCTATGAAAACCAGAAGCAAATATCATGACCTTATGACTCTCCAAGGAGAAGGATGGTGCCTCTACAGTCTCATAGAGAGGCCACAACCGGCACCTGAGCTTCCCTTCAGAGTACCTTGGTATGGGCTGAAGATAATCCACCCAGATTGGCCCAGAACGTACCTCCAGTAATTGTAGAACTAAAGCCAGGGGCCGAGCTAATTTGCCAAAAATATATTTCATCCATTGCCAGGCACAGATTGGGATTCAGAAGCACCTGGAGAGGTTCCTGAATTATAGGATCCTCTCTGACCTTGCCAGTCACCTTGGAACGCACTTCTCTTGTCAGTCCAGAAGGCAGGAACACAAGATTATTGGCTGGTTCAGGATCTGTGAGCAGTAAACCAGGCTATTGCCACCCTACACTTGGTTGTCCCAAACACATATACTTTCTTGGGTCTCATCCCTGCCAAAGCTGCCCTCTTCACATGTCTAGACCTCAAGGATGCCTTCTTCTGCATCTGCCTGGCCCCAAAGAGCCAGCCAATTTTTGCCTTCCAGTGGGAAATTCTAGAAAATGGTGATAAGGGCCAGCTGACTTGGCCCCCCAAGGCTGCCCCAAGGGTTCAAAAATTCCCCAACCATCTTAAGCATGGTGCTGGCTACTGATCTGAAGGCCTTCTCTGTGGATCAGCATAGTTGTGTATTAATTACTCCAGTATGCAGACAACCTGCTGTTGGCCAGCCAGACATGGAAAGACTGTGTGGAGGGGACACAATTTCTCCTCATTCTCCTATGGGAGGCCAGCTACAAGGTCTCCCAGAAAACGGCCCCAAATTTTGCAGGAAAGGGTTAAATACCTCAGTTTCTATTTGTCTCAGGGACAGCGCAAACTCAGTTCCAAGAGGAAACAGGCAGTTTGCTCAATTCCAGTCCTGATGACCTGACAATAGGTTCGGTTAAATCTGGTTAAAATCTGGTTAACTGGAGAACACCTCGTCCATGACCTCAATGCAGTCATGATCTGGCCTGCAGGACATTCTTCAGGGCTGCAGGTTGTTGTAGAATCTGGACATTTAACTTCTCTGTCTTGGAGAAACCCCTTTATGAAGCCACAAAGGGGAGGGGGACAAGAACTTCTGTTACAGGAGCAAATGCAGCAAAAAGCCTTTGAAGAGATCAAACAGGCCCTCACCAACACACCAAGCCTAGGACTTCCAGACATGAGTAAGCCTATTTGTACATCCACGAGCATACTGGCTTAGCAGTGGGAGTTTTAACCCAGATGTTGGGGTCATGGCATCGACCAATGGCATACCTCTCCAAGCAACTCGACTCTATAGCTCAAGGCTGGCCACCCTGTTTGTGAGCACTTGCAGATACACCCTCTTGGTGGCAGAGGCTGACAAACTGACTATGGGACAAGAATGAACAGTCTGAGTGCCACACTCAGTATTGATATTAATGGAGTACAAGGGCCAATACTGACCAACCATTGCCTGGATGGTCAGATATCAGGGATGCTATGTGGCCAGGAGGTCATGGATGAGGTGTTCTCCAGTTAGCCAGATTTAAAGGACCAGCTGCTCAAGGACCCCAAAATTGAGAATTTCATTGATGGTAGCAGTTTTGCGAAAGAGGGAGAACACCTGGCAAGGTACTCTGTGATAATCCTGAATTCCATTACTGAGGCAAGATCTCTGTCAAAAGGGGCCTCGGCACAGAAAGCTGAGCTCATTCAGCTAATCTGAGCACTCTAGCTGGTGGCAGGAATATGTGTCTATATATACATATGGACTCTAAGTATGCCTTTACCACCCTTCATGTATTCAGGACTTAAGAAAAAGGCCTGATAAACTCAGGAGGAAATGACATAAAATATGGCAGAGAGATCCTTGAACTCTTGGATGCTTTATAGGCCGCTAAAAGAGCAGCAGTCATGCACTGTCAGGGACATCAAAAGGGAGAAACCATGGTGGCTCAGGGAAACCATAAAGCAGACTGGGAAGCAAAGCTCGTGGCCTCCAGGAGAACAATAGACTCAACAGCCATGGCCACCACAGTTCCCTAGTCCATTGGCAGAATGGGACCCTAATTACTCACAATATGAGAATGTCTGGTTTAAGATCTAGGATGGAAGTTATCTCCTAGCAGATAGTAGAAATTTGGAGATGGCTGGGTAGCAATCCCCAAAGCCCTGGCTCCAGCTTTTGTCAAAAAGTTTCATCAGGACACCCATATAAGCCAAACAGCTCTCAAAACTGTCATAGGTTGATATTTCTACATCCCTGGCTCTCCAGTACAGTCCAAGTAATGTGCAAGCAATGTGAAACTTGTGCCTGCAATAACCCACACCAAGGACCCAAGGCCAATTCTGGGGTACAGAGTGTTGGGGGAGCCCCATTTGAAAATGAGGTTATGGACTTCACTGAACTTCCCCAAATCCATGGCTACAAGTATTTGTTAGTCTTCATGTACATCTTCTCAAGCTAAGTAGAGGCCTTCCCCACCCACACAGAAAAGACATCTGAGGTGGCCTGAGTCCTTTTGAAAGAAATCATTCCCCATTTTGGAATCCCTGTTACCATAGGATCAGACAATAAGCTGGCATTCAACAGGCCAGTATTCATCACAGAAGTGGTACAGCTGGTGTCCAAAGGACTAAAAGTTACCTGGAAACTACATATGGTATACCATTCCCAGAGCTCAGGAAAGGCTAGAACCCAAAGGAACTGTTTGGAGGATGGTTTTCAAACTTCGAGGGATTTAAAACCCTCCCAGGTATTGTGCTCCTAATTTTGAGAACTTGTCTAACCCTACCCTGCCTAGCCCCTCTGGTTATATGATCTGTCTCCAGCCTCATGAAGGATTGAAGGTGCCTGGGCCCAGTGCCTTCACAGAAAGTGAACCCACAGAACCCAGTTTGGTCAGGGTGGTATCTGGTAAGGCCATTTCTTTCTTTATCAATTATGAGACAAATCTTTCTGTTCTCCACAAATTTCTTGGGCCGCCTGCTTGCTCTCCTGTTTTTGTGATCACATGAAGGGACTCCAAGCGCACCCCTTACACACACTCCCTGTGTACTGAACAATAGGAGGAGTGACCCTCCTACACTCATTCTTATTCTCCACTGTCCTACCCCCTTACTGGGCAGGGATCTCATATATAAATTAGGGACATGCTTTATAGGCCCATCCTTCCTGAGCCTGCAAAAATGCTTACTTCTTGGCCAGAAAGAGAAACCTAAAAAATTCAGCCTATCTGATGACCACTCTATCTCAATAAAATAGCCGCTATTAAACCCCTGGGTCTGGGATGCTAGTACCCCCAAAATAACATCCCACCATACCCCTATAAAAGTTTCATTTCATCTCAGTTTCCCAACACCCCTTACTCCAGAAGAGAAATCAAACCTGTAATTAATTGCCTTCTTAGAGCAGGAATATTGATTCCTGCTAACTCTCCTCATCACACCCCCATCCTTTCATTTTCCACACTGATACCTCTTATGTTGCTAGGAATCCATTTCCAGCTCCACTGTCTTTCTCGTCCTTAACTCCATGACTTCAATTCCCATCCTAGGAACACCCCACTGCCATGGCATTGGGACACTCAATAGTTTTTGAGACAAGGTCTCACTATGTACCCTAGGCTGCCTTGAACTCGGTATGTAGCACAGACTGGCCTTGAACTCACAATGATCCTCCTGCCTCACCTTCCCAAATGCTGTGATTACAGGTGTGCACCATTATCCCTGGCTGTATGCTCGATGATGGTCTGGCACACCAGGGACAACAGGAGACCTGGACATGGAACGTCTCATCTCTTATTTCAGTTTGATCTCTTTCCCTGTCTTTCCTACATGACAGGCCCCTTTGGGTCTGTAGGACCAACACATATCTTTGCCTCCCTCTAATTGCACAGAGAGCTGCACTCTGGCTTTTCTTTTTCCCAGCATATCTCTGACTCCCCCCAAGCCCCCTATTCTTATCTTTAAGGGCCAAGAGAGCAGTACAACTAATCGCCCTCTTGGCCACCCTGGGAATCCTGGTCAGAGCTGGGACAGGTGCCACTCAACTTGTTGTCTCCCTACATCAGGTCTCCCTTCTACCTAAACAGCTCTCAGAAAGCCTCAAGGAAATCTCAGAGCAGCTAATCACCATTCAAGACTGGCTAGACTCCCTTCCCTCAGTGGTCCTCCAAAATCACAAGGGTTTAGACCTGGTTACTGCTGCACATAATGAAATCTGTGCCTTGCTTCAAGAACAATGTTGTATACTAGTAAATCCCAGCTGGTCAGAGATGAGGTACAGCACCTCAAAGAAAAAGTACTTGCCCTCAAGTCCTCAAGTCCTCTCCTACCTGGCCCTCATGGATGCTCCCCATTCTATTTTGGATTCTTGCCTTTTAAATCTACATCTAATTCCAAGGCTTGCATGTCTATTTTTGCCCTGCCTAATTAACCTGTTTCAGCGATTTCTCACCAATAGGACTACAGCCATCTCATAGGCACTCTTTCTCCTTTATTCTCTGCTATACCCTGATCACTATTCCCAGTCAGTTGGAGGCAGCCAGAAGGAATATGATGCCTGTTTTCCTTTATTCAACCACAGAGTTTGGAATGAAGGAATTAGACCACTGCCACCTTAGCCAGGTCACTACCAGTTCAAGCCTCAAGACTTATGGGCTGTTGTTAAGAGCTGGGAATTAAAAAGGCAGAACTGCCACCCCCACTGAATGACCACAATTTACAAGCCCTTGTTAAAATAATGAGTCCTAGCAGGTAAACGTAGGTAGGCACAAGGCTGGTGGTCAAAGTTTACAAAGCAACCCCTACTCAAGATAGCCAGTATCTCCTCCTAAAAACTCGACAAAAATCCCTCCGATTGTAAGAAAGGTGTTTGCTTGCCAGTGCTCCCTCTCAGGTTTTAATCCCAATAAAACCTGTCCACTACTATGGGACTCACCTACCTTGGTCTTTTTCTAACAGTTTTTGCTTAAAAAACCATGACTCTTCAATTGAGACTACAAATGCTCAATAGATAACTAAAAGTAAAGTAGAACAAATATGAACTTTTATTTTGCAAAACTCTGGGTCAATTTAGGCATGTTAGTCATTTAGGGAGTATTACCTAAAATGTCCCCCAAAGCCTCAAGCACTCCTACGTGGGGCCTTTCAAAGTTGCAGATCTTAAGTGCGTGATAACTGAATTAGTCCACTGATTGGTTTAGGATGGTTGTGAGTGTAGATAAAGGGAATCCCCTCACCCAGTGTGGGTGGCACCATCTCATAGGCTTGTAGCCTGGATGGGATAAAAAGCAAAGGAAGGCTCACTGCTTGCTGCCTCCTGCCTGCCATGCCATGGACAATTTCTCCTCTACCATACCACCCTATCTTGGAGCCAGCCGATTATGGGCTGAAACCTCTACAAACTGTGAGCTGAAATAAAATTTTTCTCCTTTAATTTGTAGGTATCAGGTATTTTATCCTACAACAAGAAAGTAAGACTGGGAATGTCTGTCTAAAAGTTGACAAAACAAGGTTTATTAGCCTTAAATGTACCTAGATTAACTCATTAC
>PVJO010022128.1:0-28647 GCA_004026905.1 Hystrix cristata | reverse complement strand
AATATGTGTGTCCGATTTATTTCACTTAAGAGTATGGTCTCAAGATGCATCCATTTACCTCGAAATATCTCAAACTTATTGTTCTTTATGGCAGAATAGTACTCCATTCTATTAAAAAAAAACACATTTTCTTTATCCATTCCTCGGTTGATGGGCATTTGGGCTGTTTCCAAGATTTAGCAATTACAAACTGTGCTGCTATAAACATGGGTATGCATGCATCACTGTGATATGATGCTTTTAATTCTTCTGGGAAGATACCAAGAAGGGGAATAGCTGGGTCAAATGGAACCTCTAGTCCTAGTTCCCTGAGGAATCGCCACACTGATTTCCATAGCGGTTGCACCAGTCTACACTCCCACCAACAGTGGAGAAGGGTTCCTTTTTCTCCACAGCCCCCTCCAGCATTTGTTATTGGCTGATTTGTTGATAATAGCCATTCTTTCTGGAGTGAGATGGAATCTCAGGGACTTAATTTGCATTTTAGACAGATCTTCTATTGGTGGTGTGAAGGATGGGAGTCCAGAAGGGAAACTGGAGGTGAAGAAGTGGAGATATTTGTGAGAGATCTCTAAAACATGGTATTAATGATACTTAGGTGTAAATGCAGTTGAGGTATCTTTGTAACCTTTATAAGGTCAAGTCTTGAGAGCTTTAACCAGCATGACCTTCATGATACCACTATAACCATCAGAAACATAAATTAGCTTTTGGAGGACCTGGACTGGGGGCAGAGTCTTGGGCCCCCCGGGCAGTTGAGTCCCACTCCTCCTGCCAGATCCACAGTGGTCTACAGCCATGTGCACCCTGAGGTGAGTGTGCATCCTTCACTCACTGCACTTGCCCTTGCACTTTGGTGCCCTGTACCAACTGCAACATAGGCTTTCTCTGGTCCTTCGGCTGCAACTTCCGCTTGCCTGACATTCTCAGAAACCTGCCCTGCTGCCCTTATTTCAAATCAGATTGAGGACCTGCTGAGCTGGTGAGAGGTGGGCTGTGAGGGTGCACTCTGAGGGAGACAGACCCTTGCACAATCTGCCATGTGCTCTCGGCTCCTTACCAGTTCTCTGCCACCTTCTCCCTGTCGCCTTCCCTGTTCATCTGCAGAAGTGCTTGCCCCTCTGCATTTTTGGCGTATCTTATTTATATCTCTCTACTCCCCTTATCAAATCTTGGCTTGTATTTTGGCTCTTTAGGCATCTAACCTTTCCTATTGTTAAAAACTCTCAAGACTCAGTCCCTACCTCAGTCATATTTGTTTTCTCTAAAGAGCTCAAAGTAATAAATAGCATGTATGAGGAATGCAGACTTAATATTTATAAAGAAAAATACAAATACAAACATTCCTATTCACAAAACCAAAATCCATAATGCTCCAAAATCCAAAACTTTTTGAGTGCTGGCATGACTCCACAAGTGGAAACTTCTATACCTGACCTCATGTCAACACACAGGTACACTAAAAATATTGTGTAAAATTTCCTTCAGGTTATAGATATAAGCCATATATGAAACATGAATGAACTTCATGTTTAGACCTGGGTCCCATCCCCATGATATCTCATTAGTTTTATACAAATATTCTAAAATTAAAAAAGAAACCTCAAATTCAGAACACTTCTGGTTCCAGGCATTTCTGGTAAGGAATATTCAGCCTATATTTAACTTCCAGATATTATTAACAGAGCTAGTATTTCAGAGTAATATGACTGTCCATAGTATTGATTTAAATTTTTGTTTAATATCTGAACTAAACTATAAAATACATGTGGATATCTTTAAGATACATAATTATTCGGTCTCCATATTGGGGGGGGTTGTTAAGACAGGGTCTCACTGTGTACCCCAGGCAGGCCTTGAACTCACAGCAGCCCTCACTCCTCAGCCTCCTGAGTGCTAGAATTATAGGCATGCTCCACCACACCCAACTAAGCCTCCAGATTTTATGCTTTCATGAAGCCCGAAGCTGCTGAGAGTTTGCATGAAGGTTGGCTATGCCTTGTCACTTTTAACTGTTTTGACCTACAGTCCAAATTTGTTGCACATTTTCTTCCCCTTGCTGGTCTTTGGTGGAGATGATCCAATTTCTTAAAGAGCTCTGAGTCACTAGATCTATATTAAATCCTGAATCAGAATCCAGGCAGAGCTGGGAATTTAGCTCAGTGGTTAGAGTGCTTGCCTCGCAAGCACAAGGGCCCTGAGTTCAATCCCCAGCACCAAAAAAAAGAATGCAGGCAGAGCCCATCTTGGCATAAGACCAGAGATTTAAAAGATGAGCATCTATCTGAATGTTGAGTTTAGGTCTTGTAAACCTTCTCACTGAATTTGCAAGAAGCAACATAAGTAGTAAAAGCACATTTGTTCACCTTCAAAATGATTTCATTAAAAGTCAGGCATGTTTATAAAAATAATCACCCCAAAGCAGTTTTTAAGCCATTTGCTATTTAAACAATTATGGATTAAGTCTGGTCCTGACCTAATTGCTCTTTAAAATAAAAAAGCACAGAAACAGAAAATGTTTTCCATTTGCAAGAAGAATCAGAGCCGTACTAGTGCTGGTGAAGGAGGGCTGTGGATTCAGGTATCCTGCACCCAACTTCTAGCTCGACTACTAATTGTGTTCCTTAAACTGTGTATTCTAACTTTCCCATACCTCCACTGTCTCATCTGTAAAATGGGAGCAGCTGTAACATCCATCTCATGGGAACAAAGTATCAGAGTTAGCCTTCCAGAGAGCCTGAGAACTGTGCCTGTCACATAGTAAACACTCAACAGATGTAATTATTTTTGTTGTTAGGTTTTTATGCTGTGTTCAAATAGAAATCCACTCTGACAGAATTTTTTCTTGGCTGAGTGGCAAAGATTTAAAATATTAAATTGGAGCAATTATAGGAAATGGCTTCTGAAATTTTGTTCAACAATGCACTAATCAAGAAATGTCTTTCTAACAGAACATTAGAAATATATCTTCTCAAGACTTCAACACAGAGTGATCCAAGTACTGTTGATATTCCTCTGGGTGAAAGTCAAGCTCTTTAAAGAAATTATTTCAAATTCTTTCCACAGGTGTGATGGCCAAGTGGGACCTCCTGTGTCTGTGAGAGGAGCCACTGTGGTAAGTAGCCAGAGAATTAAGGTTACACTAAGGAATTCAGAATCTAGGCTGCCGTGTTCCCTCTTGCATGCTGGCCCACTCTCGCGCTAAGGGTATACCTCTCTTCCTACGTTTACTGGGCCCAGACTCACTCTGCAGAGCCTGTTTTTCTTCCAAAGTTTTTAATAAAACTTTGCTACCATAAAAAAAAGGAAAAGAAAAAAATAAAGAAATTCAGAATCTGTGTAATCCCAGGTTGGCTGCCTATTTAAATAGGAGTCCCCTAGCCTCACTTTCACATTTGCTTTAGAAGCCAAGATTGCTGCTTGAGTGTCTGTTTCCTGGGTGTGGTGATTTCCATTTGGCTGTGGTACCGGAAGGCTCAACCATAGGCTCTGCCAGGAGGGAATGAGGCCATCATATTTCCACTCACACCGCTGGCAGTAGTATCCCTGACGCTTTACTGTGCGTCACCCCTCCACAGCCCTGAAGAGTTAGACCACGGAAGAGAAAACCACAGACACTTTTGTAAGCTGGCGTGGGTCTGAAGTGGACCTTTTCCTCATTGATACTCAGAAAGGAATACCAAGTCAGAGGTGAGGTGTGCTTGGCTGGAACAAGTTCACATGAGGGGACTGACAAAGCATGACCTTCTCTCACAAAAGGCTGAAATTTAAATGTGCCACCATGCTAACATGCTCACGAGATTGAGAAGCTTTCTGTTTCTGCTTTTTCTCTGGGTCATAACTTTTGCTCTATGCATGCCTGTGTCTTTCTATATAACTTGTGTAGTTTGGAAATGAAAGAAAGGTAGGCTTCGGGGAGAGACCTCAAAGTGGAGGAGGCGGGCAAATGCAGTTTTCAACCCTTTGTGGCTTTAGTATTTTCTCTCTCCCTCTCTCTTTCTCAAGCATGGGATAGAATGTTTTTTGAGGAGTGCATATAAACAGAGAGGGTCTTTACATCAAAAAAATAGTTGGGGATCAATCTCAAGTGGTAGAGCGCTTGCCTAGCAAGTGCAAGGCCCTGAGTTCAATTCTCAGCACCACCCCCTACAAAAGTGACCCTCCTTTCTTCTTCAGAGTACTACTACTTCTTTCTGGATAACTGAACCCTGTTTCTCTCCTTTACATGCTTCCACCTCAGTCATGACATCAGCACCAGTGACTGCTAACTCTAATGGAGAATGGATTATAGTAAAAGTGCTTGACACTAGTCATTTCACTTAACTGAGAAAGATCTATGAAGTAGGTACTACTAACTTTCTTTCATTTTAAAGATGAAGAAGCTAAGGCTTAGAAATTTAAAGATCATGCTGAAGGTCTCACTAGTAAATGGTAGAGTCAGGATGAGAAAATCTGAGTTCCCATGCCTTTATAGCTAGAAGTCAGTGATGCCTCTAGCTGACCAGCCCTAAAGCCCTGTTAGCATGTGGACTCCAGCTGATTGCTCTCTACAGAGACTCATATAACTGAGCAGGGACTGAAGAGTATGTCCTCTGCATCCAGCTTTGCTTTCTAAGAAGACAGAGCACCCTGGTCCAGAGTGCTTCTGTACTTGATCATCCTCTGCTGTTTGAGACCCATTAGATCGGAAGCAGATTAAGAATTCACAGAAAAAGAAACAAATGCCTAGAAGTTAGAAAGTGATAAAGCTAATTTGGCCTTCTTAGAACCGGAAAATCTAATCTGAGGGCTAATAAATATCTTTCTTGGACACTCCTGATTGCCCCTTCCTTTATGCACCTGCTCAAAGCATGTCAATCTAAAAGGAAAGAGCTGAGGAAATAAATGACTCAAGTCAGTGATTGTGACCACCATTAATGCTGATTATAAAAAGTAGGAGAGAGAAATAATGAAAGTACTACCTAAAACAGGAGTTCTGTATGACTTGTAGATTTCCTTTATTTATTCATGGAAGTCCTGTCCTGTTAGCCCACAGAGAGCTGGAAGTTGACAGATGATATCATAGGGATTTTTGCCAAGATTTGAGGTGAAGAACTTCCTACCACTTGGTTGACAGCTGGGTAGGAATGGTACAAAAGGATTCTGGTTTTTTGTTTGTTTGTTTGTTTGTTTGTTGGTGCTAGGGATCAAACTCAGGGCCTTGCACTTGCAAGGCAAGCTCTCTACCACTTGAGCTAAATCCTCAACCCCTAGGATTCCAGTATTTTACGAGGGGTCATACTACCTTATTGGATGACCTTCTACTCAGAAAAGAAGGCAGATTGCTATTTAGACATTCATGCAAGCTTAAAAGAAGTAAAGGGTTTCAGAAACATTGAATTTTATAGGCCTAATTAGAGATCCTCTAGCTCAGGGTTTCTCTCAACTTCAGAAATACAGACATTTTGGGGAGAATAATCTTATATATTGTAGGATATTTAGCAGCATCCCTGAACCCTACCTACTAGATATCATCAGCTCTCCTCCATGCAATTGTGACATTGAGAAATGTCTCCAGACATTGTTATTTGTTCTCTGTGGAACAAGTGACCTCTAATTGAGGATTGTTTCTTTAAAGGTGAGGAACCTAAAATCAAAGTAGTCACCATCTTGGAGAATAAGGACAAAACTCATGGCCTGAGCCATTGGTCACTCCTCATCTCCGGGCCCACTCTTGGGTGACCTGCCAGCTCTGTATCTCTGGGAACACAGCTTGAAGATGGCCCTTACCACCCACAGGGGCCGTGTCACACTCCAGTGTATGCACAGTGTTTGGCACTACTTGAGCACTCAGTAATGGAAAGAAGACATGAATATGTGATTTTAAGTCACAAAGAATATCGGTGAATGTAACCTAGGCAGAAAAACAGATATAGAATAAATTCCTCACAAAATACCTTGCCTTGAATAACTAATTTGTTGACTTTGTCAAGGCATTTAATCATACCGGTGAGCTTAGGTTTCAGCCCCAACAGTCGTTCTGCAGGTTTGACTGCTCCAGGAAGTTCTCAGATACTCTAAGGTTACTCTGTGACAGAAGGTTTGTCTAGTCATGTCAGAATTGCAGACAGTAGAGTGAATTGGAGTTTTGGAAAAAGCCTTGTTTTCTCACCCTGTTTTATGTACTGTGTTTGAGAAAGTAACTGAGATCCTGAAAGCAAGCATTTGGAGACTCTGGCCTCCAGTCCTGTGGGGCAGAGGACTGGGCTGGGAACACCTGTAAGAGTCCTCCATGACATTCTATTCAAACCCAAAGAATAGTAATAGCCTATAGTAAGGACTTGCTAAGTGCCAGGCACCATTCTGAGTGTTTAAAACTATTGATTGGAGCCAGGCGTGGTGGCACATGCCTGTAATCCCAGCACTCGGGAGGCTGAGGTGGAGGATTGCAATGAGTTCAAGGCTAGCCTGGGCTACACAGTGAGTTCAAAGCTAGCTGGACTACCTAGTGAGACCTTGTCTTTAAAAAAAAAAAAAAAGTTAAAACGATTGATTTAACACTCATGGCAAACCAAAGAAGTGGGTGATGTTTTTGTTGTTGCTATTTTTGCTTTACCAAGAAAAAATAAGACACAAAGAAGTTATTTATCCAGTCATATAGGTATTAATGGCCACAGCCAGGATATGAACCTATATAAAACTCATATGCTAAGTACATGCTGTCTTGCTTTCAACATGCTTTTTTGAGTTCTGATAGTATAAATTTTCAGTATTTCAATATCTGTTATAATCTTGGAATGTTTGAGGCATATAATCTCTTTCCTGAGAGATTACCATGGAGATGCGTGCATTAGCAAAATAGCAGTAAAAACTAACACAGTGGAAAGAGCATGGCCAGGGATCAGATCAGACATGTGCAGACAGCCAGTGCCATCACCCTACTCATGTGATATAATAAGAAACCAGCCTGAAACTTGGCTTTCGTATTGGCAAAATGAGAATGATAATCCCTGCCTAAATCACAGTTTGCTGGATCCAGTTGGATATTGTTGTAAGGATTCAGTAACAGAGATAAGAGAATATATTGAATACTAGGTAAATGAGTAATTTGGTTCAAATTTAAGTTTGTAGCAATTGTGTACACACACATATATACACGCAATTTATAGAAGTCAAGAAGAGGGAGCGGTTACTATGGGGAGAGTATTTTGGATTTGGTATTACTATGTGTTAAATGCTATACTAGGTGATCAGGATACAAAGGGGAATGTGAAGCTTCCTTGGTCACTTTAGAAGTTTATCACCTTCAGCATCCTGACTCATTTTTCTCAAAGCCTTGGTTTTCCTAGGGACTGAATTTTGTGACTGAGAGAAAGGGGGAAAGATTTGTAGTAAAGTAAAAATGGAAAGAATGTTAAAAACATGGCGTAGTGTAAATGATACCGGAGATGCGTGAAAAATGCCACGAGAATTAATTCTGCCTGAAAGAGTTGGAGAAGGGCTTTCCAGTATAAGAAGTGGAAAAAAATAAAAAATCAGAAGCCCAGGCACAGAGGCCTGGAAGTGCAAGGCATTTGGGAGAACTATGTGGTGAGCTTGGAGCACAGGGCACCTGGAGAAAGAAAGGAGGAGAGTTGGAGAGGATTTTGAGACAAATTGCTGCAAAGAAGTTTGCATCCTTTAGACCAGGAATGGGAAATAGGACAGGAAAATACCTTTTATGACAACTCCACAGGATAAAGCTTTATTTTGAGAGGGAGTCTGAGTCCAAAACTGAGCCCTGATGGGGGAATCAGTGTCTCCTCTAAGCCCTGGAAAGATTCTCTCTGCTTTGGGACACAGGGAACTCCAGGGACTTCCTAGTCACTCTAAGACACGAGTTTTGCTGCAGAGAACACGTGCCATGCGGACACAGTGTGCTGATGAAGCAGGAGCTGCAGGACGTTTCCAGGAGTGTGAGAAGATTCTGCACAGGCTCTGGAACCCCACAGCCTGGCAATGAATCCTCTTCTGCCTCCAGTGTGACCTGACCAAACAGTCTGACCTCCTGAAACCTCGGTTTTCTCAAAGGAAGGACAATAGTTAACCAGGAACATTGAGGAGATTGTTAAAATACTGAAATAAAGTAACATATATAGCCCTACTATAAAGTCTACAATAATCGATGTTTAGTAGCTGCTGCTGATAATAATATCAATAATATCTCACACATCTCTCAAAGTTAGGGAGTCTAGGAAGTAATAATGGTATTCAATCCTCTTTATGTCTCACAACAGCCATTAACTCGCAGTTACTTATTTTTAAACAGTTTTGTCAATTAAGAAAATTCCTAAAAAGTTAAAGGTGAATGTAAATAAAACCTTGATATTTTCTTACTTAGCTATGTAATTTACATTTCTGTGTGTTGGAAGCATCCTAAACATTTTGGATGAGTAGCATTGGTCTAGAAGTAGAGGATCCAAGCAGAAACATAACCAAAAGAAGGAAGTTATGTCAGGGTCTCTAGATAATTGTTACCCTGCCTGGCATCAGAGCCCACCCAAGCCCTCAGTTCATATAATTTCCATTTCCCTGTTAATTTTCACTATACAAGGATATGATCCAGGAAGCCACGAGGAATGTACTGTGGTCTACATAAAGGAAACCTGAAGTTTGTTCGGGTGTTCAATAGTTGAGAAAAAATGAAGCTCAGTATTCTCTTAAACAAATACTTCTATTTTGCACCAACTACCAAAACTGCAGATTTGGGAAGGATAAACTTATAAGATCTATGACTAATTGTTACTATTACAAATAAAGAGTCAGACATTAGGCAGGGAACAAAAGAGAATTCTTGGTGTGCTTTAGGGTGAAAAGAATTAACATTGATTTCTACAATGTTAACACTGATTAACATTGATTAAGGTTTATTATCTGCAAGTAGTACCTCTCTGTAATTATGATTTTAATATTCACTTCTGAATTTTATATTTGTGTGTTAAATTGTGTCCAATGACCATTAAATTATTATGTGAGTATTTCCCCCTTATTAGTAAATCTCTCTGTGAGCTGCCCATAGTTTCCAAACTACAAGTCAAAGAAATTTGGGCAGGTTCCTATAAGAAATAACTGATTTAGACATTGAGAAAGAAAATAGGAGTGAAAATATGAGATTGTAAAGAATGTAGAGGTTACGAGGCTAAGATTCTCTTGATCTGGGATGAGAAATTTTAAAATCAGAGCTTTGGAAATGTTAGACATTTGCTTAGGCATTAACGATAAAATGAAATGTAACAATGAATGTGAAATGGAAAGAGAACAGTTGGGGAGAAGAGAGATTCAAGAGGCGAGGATTGGGTAGCAAAGCGAGCTAGAAAAAGTGGGAAGGGGCCTGGCCGTCATCCTTGCTCAGAGATCAGAGCAGGGTGAGTTGAACAGAGTCCTGAGCAACAGAGGCAGTTTCACAGAGGAAATGCAAATGGAGTTTTGGCACAAGAAAGGAAAAATGTGGACATGGTAATGCTCCCAAGGTTATAAAGACAGATCGAACGTGAACGTAGGGCAGTGATAAGATTTGATGAAATCAATACAAACATTTCCTAGTTAAAAAAAAAAAGGGAAAGAAAACAACTTTAGCTCTACCTCTATATTAGTAATCCTTTAAAACTAGCAATAGTTTAAAAAATTATAAGATCATGCTTTTCAATACCTTTGTTTCAGAACTACTAATTTACTTCCGCATGGCTATGTGTCGGCGTCTACCATTCTAGATAAACTCTGGATAAAAATACTGTTTTTCCCTAAAGTAATCAAGTTCAGAAACCCTAACGTTCACTGTGAGCTTCAGCTAACATACTCTTGATAGACTATGTAATGCTAGGAAACCCAAAAGCCCAGCCAGTGAGGCCCTGAAGACAGTATGTCCAACTGAGAGAGGTTAATTTCTTTCCTGAGTGCCAGAAACTACCCACTCCCCATAAGATTGTGTAATTCTGTGTAAGCCTACAGGAAAGTTTGACAGAGAAGCTCAGTATCTTGCCCAAACACTTGTAATTAATTAAAAGAGTTAATGCACATATAGAGAAGTTCATAATCAATTGCAAATGACAAAAACAACAGAACATTGTAAGTTGAGAACTAAATGTTAGGAAAAGTGATTTGTAGTCTTTGGACCAAGACTGTGCCTTTCTTTCTTTCTCCTTATCTCTCTGTCTTTTTTTTTCTTTTTGCGGGAACATGTATTTTAGCTGGAGGAGATATAAAAATATTATCATGGTTTTTTTTTAACTTTAAAATTAGGAGACAAAAATATACAATTCACCTCTGAAAAATCAACCAGTTGACGTTGCATTTGTCCCCAAGCCAGCAATCATGAGGGAAGGAAGTGGCATGCCTCCTCCATGGGATGCTTCAGTGCTAGAGAATGAGTATTTCCAAGGTAAGTGTACTTTTTCCAAAGTAAGTCTATACATTCAAACACCTTTGGAAAACTCTTGGTACTAAAGCAAAGCAAATAATTGTTTCAGTTTACATTAAAGTGCTCAAAACATAGCAAACTCTGTATTTTATGTTTGAAATCCTTGTGTTTACATTATCTGAAGAAGATACTGATATATGCTATTAACACAAATATTGAAGAGCCTTATGCTTAAATATAATCTAAGCAAATATTCTCAGATCAAGGGCTGATAAAATATATGGAGTAATAATGTTTAATATGTAGCTTCAGGTATAAAGTAATCCATCTTTAGGAAATAGGTCCATGGAGCTAGGGATTGAGCTCAGTGGTTAGAGTGCTTGCCTAGCAAGCACAAGGCCCTGAGTTCAATCTCCAGCACTCCCCCCACAAAATAGAAAAGACATAGTTTAATAATACTTGGGTTGTCTCGTTATTCAATGGCAGTTTCACTAATGTAACCTACATTATTTTCTTTATTACTAGCTTATGGCTTATAAAAACTAAGTATACTTCAGATGCCCTAGAAGAAACTGAATACAGTTCTTTATTAGGAAAAAATACAGCTTTATGTCTTTAAGATATTATGGAAAATTTACTTTTTTTTTCTTTTTTTTTTTTTTTTTTTTTTTTTTTTTTTTTTTTTTTTTTTTTTTGGTGCCAAAAGTTCATTTGAAAAGTAAAGGGTGAATAGGTATGGGAGAAACGCTCTGCAAAGTAAACTTGGGCAGAACAAAAAAGGAAAAGAGAAAAAGAGCAAAAATAAAAGTATACCCTAGGCCTGAGAGACTCAGGGTAGGCTGCCTGAAGAGTCAGGCTACAGGCTTCTCGTGGTGTCTGCCCTTCTGTGTCATCCACATCTCATGGGAACCGAAAGAAGTTCTATACATGTGTTCCCAGGAATTATTTGGCTACCTGGTCTCCTATCTCAATAAGAATGACCCTTTGGCCTGTTCACAGCCTGAACAACATTTTTTTTTTTTTTTTTTTAGTATTAGAACCTGAAATCCCTCCCTGTTTACCCCAGAAACCAGTATTTTTTTCTAGAGAATCTTGTGCCCTTTGGTTGAAAAGTTAGGGAAGAGCAAGCAGCCCAGGAATCAACCAAAAATGTAGCCTTGTCCTCTTCAGGTCTTTATTAAGGGTTCTTGTTAGGAGCTATTTAGAAGGAACCCCTAATCTACCCCACCCCCATTTTTTACCAAAGGTCGCAAGAGGGATCACTTTTGGGCGGGGGAGGGGGGGAGTGGGTGCACTCTGTCTTAAAATGTCCTGGCTTTTTACATTTAAAACATGTACTTGTCTTAGGGTTCTTCCCCTGGAGGGCTTCCCTATTGTTTTCATGATGAGTCCTTCCCTTTCCTTGTCTCCTTTGGAGTCCTAATTTAATTTTTTTAAGCACTTTTTTGGCGGGGAGGGGTAAGCTAAACCCCCAGCCCTTAACCCAGAATATTTTTTAATTGATCTCTAAGGCTTTGTAAAAATGTGGTGTGAGTTTCTTTTTGTTGTTGTTGAATCTCAAAAGCCCTAGTAATATTTTGTGCCCTGGGGAGCAGATTCCTGTATTTCCTTTTTTATTAACTCTGAAATCTTGTATTTGAGCTCTATCCCTGGGGTCATTTTGTCCCAGTTAGGATCCTCATTTGGGAACTTGTTTTTGTTGGTAGGACCCCTTGACTGGGAGGGTGTCATCTCTCCCAGACAGCCACAGTTGTTTTCCTGATCATCCCCTTGGAAAATTTACTTTGAAATGTTTGATTTGAAGCTGCGCATGGTAGCACACACCTGTAATTCCAGCACTCGAGAGGCTGAGACAGGAGGATCGCCGTGAGTTCGAGGCCAGCCTGAACTACATAGTGAGACCTTGTCTCAAAAAAAAAAAAGAAAAAAAAAGTTCGATTTGGAAAAGCACAAAAAAGAAACTTGTATTACACTGTTGTACAAGTCTTACTATCTTTAAAAGATAAGCAAAATTAATGTCATATTTATAATGTGATAAAAATAAAATTATAGATGATTGTTTCTTGAGTTGGCTTTCCACAATTTAAATTATTATTGAACTATAAAATTATATCCAAAAACTTGATTCATATTCTCCTTTAGTTTTAGATGATTTGGATAGCACACTGGCTCAGGAACAATCCACAGGCTCAGTGAATACCGGCGTGCCCCTCAACTGCAGACCAAGAACACAATTCACTCGTTCTTACTCCACTGGGAACAGGCATGGTAATACTACTGGGAGGCATAAAAATCGCTATAATGAAACTTCCAGTATGTCCATTTATGACATCCTGAGACCAGGAACTCCTAGGGATGGTTTTAAAACCTTTTCTCCTAGGACAAGGACAATTTATGATATGTACAGATCAAGGGAGCCCAGAGTCTTAAAAGAAGATTATGTGCAAAAGAATACTTTTGGTAGTACTTCTTTGTGTTTCGACAGCAGGCAACCATCAGCCTCAGCAGCCACAAGGCGTTTCACAGCAAGAAGCTTACATTTTCCAGCTGCAGCTCAGAATGAGAGTAGATTTATACCACCAAGCTACCAGCAGAGCCCAAAGAGAACTCCATTATCATCCATCATCTGGAATAGATCAGATTCTTCTAGAGATAGGCAGAACCAGGAAGAGTTCCTGAGGGCACCATCACCAATGGAAATTGACCCTGTAGACCAGTGTGTACACCCTGGGTATTTTCAGGGAAATAGGAGATATGAATTGTACCATTCACAAAATGTTTACCAAAGTGTTCATCTAAATGCCCCCATGGATAATGCAATGAGTTTGGACACTTTTGAGAACTCAGAGAATATGCCATTCTACCATCAAGACAACCCATTTACTAGGTCTTTCTTTAGAAGTACCTTTAGACAAAGCAGAGAACAGCGATTTGGACAGAGTTCTTTTTGGGGCCACCAGGAAGAACATTTTTCTTGGTCTGACTTTCATCAAAACAGGAAACCATTCGTTTATTCTGACAGAGACTTTGAAATGATTTCCATTGGAACAAATAATGCACCCACTGCTCATGGCCACAGTGTTCCTTTTCAAAACTGGGATCCATTTTCTCCTGGTTATGGAACAGATGTTTTCAGAGGCCAAGAAGAGTCACATCCCTGGCAGTATGACTTTCATACTCCCCCACTGGAGGGCATGGAGATACCACGCAGTGATGAGAACCAACTGACTCCTCATTTTGGCACACAAAATACTTGCTCCATGACTGGTTCCAGCTATCACATCAAATCTAGTGGTTTAGAATACCAACAAGATAGTTCTGTAGAAGTACATGTAAACAAACAACCTTATTCATCAAGAATTGCTCAGACTCCAGCATCCTCATCCAAAACTTCCTTCCCCCAGATTCCTGATGATGAAAGGAATTCTCAGAGTCCCACCTTTCTGGATTCCACAATCACTGTGCAGAAAGTTATTCCTGATAAACCAGACTCCCTTCCAGTAGGCGGCTATACAGAAGTAACTGTGACCAACAGCAGTTCAGCTGATTCTCCACCTCTTGCTGAAACTCAGATCAGTATCTTGGTCACAGAAAGAAATAATGAGAAGTACTCAACTGAATCTATTTTAGAAGACAAACGGCTAAACAAGATAGACCAGACAGACATGACAGGTGAAATACCTCAACCTGTTTCACAGACTAACAGAGATATGGACCCTCTACTTGATTTTCAAAATTCCCTCTCCCAGGACCCAAACAAATATGACAGGTTCAGTTTTAATGCATCAACCACAGTGAGGTCAAAGGGGTCACCGAGGGGCTTTTCCAGGAAGCAGACCTCCAAAATGTATATGTCATACAGAGATAAAGCAAATGAACTTAAAAAAGATAAGGTTTTTCCTGGGAACAGAAAACTGGACTCAGCAGCTTCCCTTATTTTCACTCAGAAAAGCAGAATACCACCATCTTTCCCCAGCCCAGATCAGCATTGTCACCAGGAATTAACAGCAAGTAATGAAGATATTTCAGACAGTGTTAAAAATAACTACTGGCACTCCAAACCCCTGGACAATCAAAACACAGAATTCCCAGAGGAGCCTGCTAGGTTGGATACTGAAGGAGAACAAAGTTCCACAACTCATTCTACTGACGGCAGCAAGCTGGTTACCAGGCGCAATATCTCATGTGATTCTCTAGATCTGCCAAGTGTACCGCCAGATTCACCATCACATGATGCTCTTGTGATTCCTTCCACCACCATGTTCTCTAGGAGAAGCCCATCAGACAAAGATCCATCTCTGGGAGAAGGAGAAGAAAAAGACAATGTTAACAAGAACCAAAATAATCAGTTTGCTGTAGGCCCCTTAGAAAACCAAAAGAGTAATGATATGCCCATAAATGATGACATGGGTGATGTCATCACACCTCCTTCCTACTCTCCTTTCAAAAGTGGAAAGGGAAAAGGAAAAGGAAGAATAAGATGTCGTGTATCTTATATTGAAAAGGTAAGCAAAATGGACACTACATCAATACCCACAACTGAAGGCAGTAGCCTCATTGAGAAGAATCAAAGCAAATCCAAAGCTTCTGAACTTAACACTATTTATTGTACCTTGCCAAGAAAATCAGCCAGTTGTTTCATAAGTGGCAGGCAGCCAGAAAGTAAGATAATGGCTGCTTCGATTAGGAATGGGCCACCTCTGTTCGAAATCAAAAGTAACATGGATGATCCCACCGGGAAGTATATAGCAAATGAATTCAGTCCTAGTTCTCCTGAGTCAATGAGTAAATGTTCCAAAGTTGTTTCAGACTCAGCTTCAGGGGCATCTAGAGCCACAGCAACAATGGCAGGTGTGAAAGTCGTTAGACCTGCTTCTGTTAGGAAAGGACCATTCCCATTCCCCATCCAGAGAGCTATGTCCTGTCCTTCCGGAGAGCCACGCGCCTCAACTGGAAGAGAAGACAGAAAAAAATCATTGGTCTCAGACACAAATGCTTCTGCTGTGACACTGGGGCCTTGGGAGAGAATCATTTACCCTCTGGAAAGTAGTCCATCGATGAGAGATGGCCAAAAGGAATTCTCTCAAGAATGCACTGAAAAGGATGGTGAAATTCCTGCCTCTGCAACAAGTATATTTACTCTTTCAAATGAAGACCCTTTACCTTTTTGTACGGAGGTGTCAGAAAAAGAAAGTGGGCAAACATTACATAAATTTAAGACTACTAGTACGTTTTCTGTTTCTGGTGATGAAGATAATGTAAAATGTCTGGAGGTGGTTTCAATATATTATACTCTACCAAGGAAACCCAGCAAAAAATTTTGTGACCTCCTTCAGCAATATACACAAAATACCAATTCACTTACAGAATCACTTCAAGCGGACATTGCAGCAATTCCTAATGCTTTAGAAGAAGACAAAGAAAATTATTCTACACAAGAGCAGTCAGGAACATCGTCATCTGAAGATCTAAAAATACTGGTCAGCTCTACTCAGACTCGTCTTTCTCACACCACTGAAAACATGGCTGTCCCCCAGTCACCAAGTAGAGGGTCTTCAGAGCCTATATTACAGGAAATGACAGATGTTTCACTTCATAAAGGAGAATCTGAGACCAGAGAAATTTCTTCAGAAATTCAGAAAGAGAGGTGGGAAAGCCAGAAAGAGAGGTGGGAAACATGGAAAAGTGAAACTCTATGTATGTCATTAACTCTTCAGGATAAAATTGCCACAGAAGAAAACTCTGAAGATTGTCAGCAGTCTGTTAATGCAGGAAACAGTGGTCTCTCTGGTCTCCCAGCCCATTCAGAAGATAATGATGAAAGTTTCCGAACTGGAAAAAGTTCTGGGGAGTGTGTAGGTAATGGTACAGCCATTATATCTACTGAAAGTGGAAACTGGCCTCAGAAAGATCACACAGCCATAGGTGTAGATGATAACACCAGTGGATCACAGCCTAGAGAAGTCAAAGAGAAAACTGGAACAGAGTGCCAAAAAATTACTGATAACATTCTTTCTGACTCAGAAAGCCAAGCCTTTGTTCCAGCTCCAGCAACGTATAAACTACAGTTTGTTGACAAGACTCAGTCAGGTGAACCAGATTTAGATAGTCTGCAGTCTGCACCCAGGAAATTACCCCAAGGAAGTCAGGAGGTAAGTGCAGCAGAGAGCAGGAGGGTCAAAGATGAAATGCAAGAGTTGGCATGGGACCAAACTTCACACGCTGGAGGAAATAATAAACATGATACCAACTTGGATGACCTAGAAAAAGGAGAAAACAGATCTTCAGTTAAACACAAGTTGCCAGCCACGTCTAAAGCCAGCAGAAAATTCCCAGCTAAGGATTTAAGCCCCCGAAGACACGTAGCTACTATTTTCTCCAAAAGCAGGAGCAAATCTGACTTTAGCCACTTATCTCTTGGCAGACAAGAGTGCAAGTCACTGGCTCCTGAGCCTACTTCAAAGTCCACAGAACCCACAGATGAAGGCAGTTTGAATAATGATGGGAGGTATATGGAGGCCACTGAAATATCCAGCAGAGAAACTTCTAGATACTCCTGTAATCAGAAGTCTAACAGCATTTCAAAGGTACATCAGAATGAACTTGATAATGTCTCAGAATCACCAACAAAGCATGAGGATTCTAAAGGTGCAAGAGTAGCTAAGGAAAGCAAATCAGGAGCCCCAGGCCAGCTCCCGTTCACCAGCCTGGGGGAAGCGGGCTTCTCTGACCATCAGAGGAGGCTGAGCGCTCCTTTTCCTTTGGAGCCTGCACAGAAGTCTCCAATAAGCCTCTCACTGTCCAGTTGTCCTCAGCAGCAAGGGAGAGATTCGTCTCTGGAGTGGGAACCCAAGCCTCACCTCTGTCGATCAGAGAGTTTAAAGAGTGTCAATGTGCAAAGTGATCTGCCACGCAAAAGTCATCCTCCCAAAGTCAGGGGGCGCCATTTTTCTGAAAGCACTTCTGTTGACAATGCCCTGAGTCAACTGACGCTTGCAGATGAATTCTCTAACAATGGGTACAGTCGTAGATTCAAATCTTTTTCTGAACTAACTTCCTGTGATGAAAATGAAAGCTGGGCTTTGTATGGCAGCAAAGCAAAAACAGGTCCCAGGTCTGCATCATCTATATCCAGACCTATTGATTATGGGATTTTTGGGAAAGAACAGCAGTTGGCTTTCTTGGAGAATGTAAAACGGTCACTCACACAAGGAAGATTATGGAAACCAAGTTTTCTTAAGAATCCTGGCTTCCTGAAAGATGATATAATTAGCTCTTCCAACCCATCAGAGTCTTTAAGCTCAAATTCTCCTAGCAGTCAGGTGCCAGAAGATAGCTTAAGTCCAAGTGAACCACTTAATATCTATGAGGAGGACCCAGTGGACTCGGACTGTGACACAGACACAACCACAGATGATGAATACTACCTGAATGAAAATGACAAAGAGTCAGAACTCTGAGGCTTTTTGAGAAAAATGCATAATACATTGCATTTGAGGGGGTGCTGGGGATCGAACTCAGGGCCTTGAGCTTGCTAGGCAAGAGCTCTACCATTGAGCTAAATCTCCAACTCCACACATTGCATTTTGCTTTTCATCAAAAGCTTATAGCAGAAATAGTGTAGATTTGTATGTCTAGGGGAAAACAGATTTTAAAAAAGGTCTACTATAAGTAGTGTCTGTACTGAAACAACTCATTTTTTTTCTCCGTGCCCTATATACCCACTTCCTGAATTCTAAAAACAATGATTTTTTGTTTTGAGGGGTTCTTTGCTAATTTTCTCCCTTTGTGTTTGCTCTTGGTCTGTCTTCTCTGAACTCTTGTCTGACAAGAGGTCAAACTTTATCTCTAAGTCACTCTCCAATTTTGGCTTTCTACTTTATTTTTCCCCTACTTTTTTACATTTCTCATTGTGATTTACTCCCCTAATAACCCAGGCACATGTAAGTTTTAATTGTCCTGTACAGTTACAGGGTATATTTGTCTAAATACCCTGAACTCATGATATTAAAAAAATAACAATGTAAGGACCATGATAGTGGAGTAAATATTACCATCCTGTTTGATTCATCAACATTTAGGAAGTTTAGTGTGGTGGTGTTTTCTTTCTTGCTTTCTCTCAAAGATAAAAAAATTTTCATGAGAACATCCTGTTACATCCCTTGTGGTGCCTGGCCAAAGGTTGAGGAGTGGTGTTTAAAGACCATGTTGTGGGGCTGGGGATTAAGCTCAGTGGTTAGAGTGCTTGCCTAGCAAGCACAAGACCCTGAGTTTGATCCACAGCACAAAAAAAAAAAAAAAAAAAGACCATGTTGAGGTTATAGATGAGGGGCTGAATCCCTATTAGTACTCATAGAAATTCCTCTGAAACAGTTTGTGGGGATGTGCTGAATTATGAAGGGCTGAATTTTAATCAAGCAAAGAATATAAGCTAGGCAATCTGATGGTACAGGCAAATACCAAGAGAATATAACTGATGGGCAGAGATAAGTATGTATCTCTTTATGGAACGGACTTACGTTCACTGCTGTTCTCTACAACTGGTTTCCCCCATTTCCCCAGAACTACCCATTTTCTCACTTCCCTTATGTATAAGAGAGAACACTTCAGTTGGGACATTCGAGTCACAGGTAAACCTTGGCTCAGTCCCTAAGATGCCAAGTCAGACCTGACTTACTGGGCTTCACATGCTTCTCTGCCAAATCATTTACCAAACACTCAGGAAATTCTACTGCTGTCACTGTTTTTTTCATTAGTTAATCTTATGTAAATCATTGATACCCACTGATAATTTAGCTTTACTAACTTTAGTTGCCACACAGAACATCTGGGAATTTCTTTTCTAATCCAAGATAAAAACCAGTGGATGGTGGTAAAGATAATTTGGTAGAGGTACAGAGAACATGTAGTCTGTATCTCAGTATTATGACATCAACATAATAGGTTTTATCATATTTGATATATATTTACTTCCTGACATTATTTTCCATTTTTCTCACCAACTCTGTTTTAGCCATATAAACTAAGGAAAATGATAGGTATGGGTAAAGTGTGTAGAGATCTGGCGTTGATACAATTGCAAGAAAGAACTATATTATTATTGTCCTCCTAAACATTGTCTTGCCTGGGAGCAAAATACCAGGGCCAGTTTACACTGTTCCCATAAAACTCAAAACTAATGAGGATGAAGTAACTATGAAGCTGTTCCTTAAATCTGTCAACTCTTTTAAACTTTAAGCCCTGACCAATTTTGGGTTCAAAGACACTGACAATAGAATTGTAAATAAAGTTTTCTGAACTTTTCAATTCAAATTTGAATGGCAAAGGCTACATTGTATTCTCTGTATAATGTATATTTGTAAATTCTATGTTCTTCATCTGCTATTTATCTCATTATTTAAGTAAAATTTTCATACAGTATGAGATATGTTTTCTGTGTAATTTTAAGATATTCAGGGTTAACATTTTAATATGAAGATTCTGGATTTTTTTAGTGATCAGTTTGCAAATTCTATGTCAATGAGTACTCTGAGTCTACATGTTTGCTACAAAAAGTGAAATGAAGTTAGCTTTTTTATTCCAGTGAGTTTAGGCTCTATTAACAGTTAGGCAAAAAAGGACAGCTACTTTGGGTCCTAGATGTTCCACCCTGGAATCTGCTGTCTGAATTCAAACGTGATTGACAGCGCTCATTTGCACTGTTTGTAATGTTTGCTTGTTGGTCTGGCTCAAGAATCAAGAAAAGCAATAATTCATGAAAATAGCACCTTCTATAGTTTTATACTTTTATAAAGTACTTCGTTAAAGAAGTATAGCCAATTTCTATGTATTTTAACATACAAACTGCTGCTTTTTAATGTTCATTTTTGGTATAATTCTAGTAATTTATAACAGTCATTTTTATATCCATGTTTTCTAAATGACATAATCAATGTTAAAATAAACGTCCATGTAAGTGGAGTAAATCACTAGGAAATCAATAGTATAAGTACCTAGCATGTTGTTAACTTGTTTAGATATTAGACTAATATAACATAAATTTTGTATTATTGAATCCATTTAAAATAGGGTATAATGATAATTATTTTCATTTTTAGAGAATTCCTTCTAAATAATTTAATCTTATATTGTTAACATGATTTTAATAAAACCCCAACTGCTACTAACACAGGTTTAGCTAAGCTTAAAAAAAACCTACTTGGTATGGAAGGTAAATATGTGCCCTGGAGGTGATGAAAGAAAGTCCATTTAAATTATAGTGAAGATGGGAATCACATGAAAATTCACACCTCTATAAGGTAAATACCTTCCACTGAATGTTAGAGGGTATAAATGAGACCTTATTGCTAAGCATTTGTTGTTCATTATAATGCTTCAGAATGTCCTGTTTAATTGTACAGTGTAAATATATAAATATTTTACTTTGCAAGCCAATTTGTGAAACTATTCCTACTTACTGGATCTTTGTGACTGGCGATTCTATGTTGTATTTCTGAAATAAGCCATAAGCACTTTTGCTAAAAGTATCTTTTATGTAGTTGTTTTGTAGGTATGAAATGTTATAAGGTCCAAATTTAAAATAATGCTTGTGTTGAAATAAATGACTTAAACAAATGTGCTAGTTGAATTTTTATTCCTATCCACAAATATTTCAGTGTGAGCCGGGCATGGTGGTGCACACCTGTAATCCCAGCACTTGGGAGGCTGAGGCAGGAGGATCACTGTGAATTCAAGGCCAGCCCGAACTGCATAGTGAGACTCTGTCTCAAACTCTCCCACACCCAAATTTTTAAGTGTGAAGTTTTCAGGAAACATACAAAGAGGTGAGAGCAAAATTATTCAAACCAGTCTTTCTGGTGGCTATTGAATGAGATTTGCCATACAGATGATTTTTTTTTTCAGTTTTATGAGACAGGGTCTTGCTATTTAGTTCAGACTTGCCTTGAACTCACTCTGTAGCCCCAGCTGGCCTTGAACTCATGGTGATTCTCCTGCCTCAGCCTCCCAAGAGCCATCATACCTGGCTCTTAAAAAAACAAAAAAACCAAACCTGTGGCTTGCTTCTCTCTTCTTTCATTTGTACCCAAAAAGCGAATAACCAACATCAGAAGATCAATATGAGTAATAGAAGAACTAAGAAAGCCTGATGTTTCTTTATAGGGGCTCTCAAATTTACAGAGAAAAGGGGAACTAACTGGAGTTTGAGGTCATCAATTGCCTGATAGTGCTGATGAAAGATTAATCAAATGTTTTTCAAATGAATGTAAGACATGCAATTTTAGGTCCTGCTAAGCAAATTAATAGATTTGTACTAATCTATCTGTTTAGCCTATCTGGTTTTGTTTTTTGGGGGGATATGGCTTTTTGAGACAGGGTCTTACTCTGCAGTTCAGGCTGGCCTTGAACTCACTGTGTAGCCCAGGCTGACTTTGAATTCACGGTGCTCCTCCTGCCTCAGCCTCCCAAGCGCTGAGATTACTGGTGTGCACCACCACACTCAGCCTTAGTTTTGTGGTTTTGTTTTTGCCCATCTAGTATAAGTATGCTGATCTTTCCTGGAAAGGCAACCCAAAGCCTTTTTGACCAACCTTTTCTCCAGGTAATCATTTTGGATACAGATAGCATTTTATTTAAAACACTTTTACTGTCCTTTACTAAAATTTTAAATACACTGAATCAGCTAGACTTCGTAGTGTGTATGAGATGATATTTTAATTGGTCCATAGTTCATTAACCACTCTAATAAACCCTGTTCTCAGAATTAGTTGGGTCAACTAGTGGACAGGGACACGCCGGCTGTAAAAAGACTCACACCAGAGATAAGGTATTGGTGTAAGAGATAATTGCTAAACAACTTTTCCTGCGTTAAGGTCCTGTAAGTCAAAATGCCATAAATAACTACAAGAAGGAATGCAAAGCGAAGGGGCAAAAACGGAATGGGGAGAGGGAAGTCACAGGCCCCGGCTGAGATAGACCGTGAGCCCCAATCCAGGCCATGCGAGATCGGGAGGGAGTCCTGCCAGTTGGGACTAAAAGCCACAGCTTCTCAACTCTGGGGTGCCTGTCTGCGTGTAGGGGCACCACTCATTCAAAACTACGGATTAAAGCCTCGCTTTTGCTGCCTCTGGAGTCCAACTTTTTGGGGGTCTGGACAAGTAGATTCATTTCTCACAAGTGATAGACAATAGGATCATCTCCAGTTGGTTCAAATAGAAATAAATATTAAAGGATATATGTTACTCAACTACTCAGCAAGGGATTCCACAGGTTTCACGGGGGCAGTAGGAAAAAGAGGCCAGGAGCCGTGGGGAGGGCTGCCCAGTCGCTCAGCTGCTGTGCGGGGCACACTCCCGAGACAGTCCAGGGTTATAATAGTGTACTCAGGAGTGGCTGCTTGCCTGTATCAAGCCTTATGTACGGTGAATGATTACATAAATTGTTTACACCAGGATGCCAGGAGGCGCGCCAGCGCTGGAGTCTTGCTGACTCACCGCCCCCGCCCAGCCATCCTTCTTCTCAGTCAGAACCATAGTGTGGCCATCTTGGGCTTAATGTTCCTTACAGTATACATCTCTCACAAGCTCAATAGCAGCGCTGAGGAATAAATTTAAAAAAAAAAATTTTGTATTCTTTTTTATTTCAGTGGTACATTTTAGATATACATAATAACATACATCATAGGGAATTTGTACCTGTACATGATATGTCTTGGATATTAGGTGGGCCAGCACACATTCATTTGTCCCAGAAGTCACTCCTATAGAAATAAAAACAACGGGGCTGGGTATTTAGCTTAGTGGTTAGAGTGCTTGTCTTGCAAGCACAAGGCCCTAAATTCGATCCCCAGCACCAAAAAAAAAAAACCCCCAAAAAAACGAAAAAAAGAAATAAAAGTACTAGTATCTATATATTGGCACATACAAATTTTTATTGCCACAATGCTTGTGGCAAAAGGTAAAAACAAAGTAAACAGTAAGAAATGGCTAACTACATTATGAAATATCCACGTATGTAGTATTATGAAACTATTAAGATGGGCTTAGATAAATTGATTTAGAAGCATTTCAGTGAGATGCTGTTGAGTGAGAAAAGCAAAGTCTCATTTTTGTAAAGCAATAATTAAAAAAAAACACCTGAAATATACCTGCCTACATATGCAGGGATATATACTAAACTATTAATACTGGCTGTTTTGCAGCAGGTTAGGGGAAGTAGTATATTCTAGAACAGGAGAGAAGAGAAAGAGGTAAAGACTTCTTCCAAGAAAAGAAATGTATGTATGTAGAAATACATAGATCCGTATGTAATTATTTCTACACCTAAGTAGAACTATATATGAGTGAATATACAGAGCAGTTATTTACAAGTTGAAATACCCTAACCTTGATATTAAACGAAAGCATTCTGAATAGTTAAGCAAGAGTTGGGTCCCCAATCACAGGCCAATCAATTATAGCCATGGAGTAAGGCTGTGTCTCACTATTAACCATGTGGATTATGGAAAGAGAAACAGAGACGATGAGACAGAGAATGTAGAAATGTTTTTAATGGAATGGGCAATAATTAGCTGTGAATTTTGTGTGATGCTAATGTGACATTTCCAGGGGTCAGTGCAATTTATAGAAAAGTATCGAATCTAGGCTTTCCAGAGTCACAGACTGCAATTTCGTTTGAGATTGAAGTTCAATATAGAAACGAATGTGAAAAAGGAATGAGACACTTATTAACGTATATTATTTATCTCAAGTTCTTTTTTTTTAAATTTTGTGTCTGCTTTTAATCCCCAACATTCTTGAGTTATGAAACAGCCAGCCAACTCCTTAAACAACACACTCAACATCTGACCCCAGCACCAGTGAATTCACAGCTTTCGGCTCTGGTGAGTATAAGGCCCCAGACTCGGGAGGCCCAGTCCAGGCCACTGTGGCCTCTGGCTGTGACTGCAGGCACAGTTTCCAGCATCCCAGCCCTTCCCTCGCTTGGCACCTTCCAAAAGCACATACAAACCAAGACTGGCCCACTAATGAGCAGAGGATGGAACATCTGCAAAACAGTGTGCTGTCAGCCCATGGTGGCCCTTCCCGGTGGCCCCTTGGCAGGCTCGGCCAACCACAAGCTCTGAGCAGTGGCCTCCCCAGGGCCTTACCTGGCTGCCTGGCAGCTGAGAGGAGGAAGGAAGGTGAAAGGAGCTGCACAGGTGCTACAGCTCCTGCCCACTCTGGCAGGAGCTACATGATGATCCTGGCAATGGCTTGCAGGGAGGGGAAGTCAACATCCTGGACAGCATGTAACACCTGGTGGCTCCTGACATCACCATGTGCGAGTACCTGCTGACAGGGAGGGCATACACAGCTGTCCAGGCCCCCCTACTGGGTGCCAGCCTGCCATGCATTCTTCTTATTCTTCTTGGATTTGGCAATGGGAGGCTTTTCATGGCTGCAGAAGTCCATGCATGCAGACAGCAGCTCCTGCTGCTTGGTTGTGTCTGGCAGCAGCACTAGCAACTCACTGAAGAGTCTCTGAAAGTTCTCCCCGAGCAGGTCCCGGCAGCTCCTGTAAAACCGACTGCAGAGATCATTCCCTGTCTGAACTCCCCAAAGTGGCTCTTGAATTTGCTGAAGCAGGTCTCATGGCTCTGCAGGAAGTCCTTGAAGGACTGGATGAGCTGGAGGTTCCTCTCCTGGGAGTTCTCGGGGACCAAGCAGGCCTGTGGTGTGGGTGTCAGCCTAAGTGCTATAGGCTGGTGGTGGTGTTGGTGGTGGTGGTGGGGCTGGGGATGCAGGCTGGGTGGGGGCCAGGCAGGAAGCCTAGTGGGCCTGGGGGCAGGCGCCCTTGAGGAGTACCACAGTGTTGAAGCCGAGGGAAGGAGGCATCCTGCATGGGCAGGGGCCTCCCTGCACTGGGAAGTCTTCCTAGGGCAGGGCAGGGGAGGGGCCCCAGGGGCCTTGGGAGCCCAGGGGGTTCCTTGGGGGCACTTCGCACTGAGCTGGCCCCTCAGTGTGTCCAGCGACAACAACAGATACTGGCCCCTGAGCTCGGCTCACAGGGATGTCAAGGCCTGCTCAGCCCCAGGGGGTTTGGTGTATGTTTGGGGGGTACTGGAGGGGATGGCACAACACCAGGCTTCTCAGAGCCCGCCTTCTTCTTGCTGACCTTGGTGGAGCGATGGTTTGAGGCTGACCCCAGCAGGGAGGAGACAGCTACTGTGGTAGGTATGGTCCATAGCTCCTGCACAGTGAGGTCACCTCCCTCCTCCTCTCCCATGGGTGCTGGGCCACCCTTCCAGCAGGCCCTGGTGCCTTTCCCTGGCTTCCTTGGGTGCTGGCCACCTCCAATGGCAGCCTGAGCTCCAGGAGTGGGAAGGGCCCCCTTCTCGCCACATCTGCTGTTCCGGGTAGAGATGAGGCTTGGGGTAGTAGTGCTGGGCCTGGATGCTGAGGATACCAAGGCAGGGAAGTCCTCTTCCTGGAAGGTGTTCGTGAGCCTGGTGGGACCAGGGTACACCACCGCCAGTCCTGCAGGGCCTGGGGCCGTCACTGGGCAGCAGGAAGAAGTAGAAGCATGGAGGCTGGGGAAGTCTTCATCCTTGAGCTTTGGGGTGGAGGGCAGGAGGGCGCTGGGAGGGGCAGCTACTGGGCCTGGGCCTGGGGCTGGGAAGTCTTCTTGGCGTATTGGACCACTTCCTGAGGCTTCCCCCTGAGCATGGGGCAGGTGCCGAGGACCACGGGGCTCCTCAGGCTCCCGGGCAGCTGCTTACTCTTTCTTGGGCCTGCTGCCCTCCTCACGGTCCTTGCTCCTACACTAGTCTTGGCCCGCTGCAGGGCAGCTACTGAGGCCCAGATGGCGGCTGCTACTTCTCGATCCTATTCTTTCCTCTTGTACCTCCAGCTTCCTCGGCGGCTCTGCTGGGTTCCACACCCGCTGGCCCGGTCCGCTTGGCCCTGGCAGTCTACCTGTCCACCTCCTCGCAATCCTCTCTGCTGATGACCCCTTCACTCCGGCGTGAGTGCCTTGGTGCGAAGCTAAACTGCAGGCCAGTCTGGCGGTTCTGGTGTGCCTCCGCAGGGCTACGGCTGTGGCAGGCCGCCCCGTGCGCCTTGAGAGCCATCTCAGTGTGGAAGGCATGGCTAAACTGCTCTGCGCTGCAGCGGCTCTCCTCACGCAAGAAGTGCTTCTTCTGGAAGTGCTCACGCAAGTGTGCGTAGTCGCTGTAGTAGTCCTGGGCTCCATCTGAGTCACAGAAGTAGCAGAAGTAGTGGTCGCGGCACAGATACTTGAGCAGTTCATCATTGTCCAGGTAGCGTTCATCACAGAACTTGCAAAGTGGGTGCCCCTGGTGCAATGTGTCGTCAGGGTCTCCCTGCATGCAGTGCAGAGCCAGGTCTTTTTGTGAGTACCCCTTGCGTTCATATGTGAAGATCTTGAGGTGCTTCGGGCACAGCTTGCAGCAGAAGAGCTTGTGCTGCTTCCGCATGTGCTGCTCCAGGTCCCCAAAGAGGCCAAAGGGCGGGAGCTGAGGGCACTGTGGGCACTCGTGCTGCAGCAGCTGCCTGTACAACGCAAACACCTTCCCATCTGCAAAGGAGATGTCATGCTTCTTCTCATGCCGCAGCCGATGGAGGGGTATCGTGGCAAAGGCCGGAAGCTTTTTCCGAAGATCACCTGGCGCAGCTCCTCACGGCACACGGCGCAGTAGCTCTGCTCACACAGCACCGGCATCTTGGTGGAGCAGCGGTAGCACACCGGGGGGTCACAGTGGCCCAGATCCGTGTCCTCCAGGTCCCCGCAGCACAGCACGCCGCTCCCACCACTCCGCTTGGGAGGCGCCACGGCCGCCGCCTTGGTCCGGCTCAGGCCCCCACCTGGCTGGCCCCAACCCGGCTGCGCAGCACGGCCTGGCTTCCGACATGCCCGTCCCTTCCCTATCTCAAGTTCCTACGCGACACTTGTATTCCTATTTGATTTTCATGGTTCAGCACATGTCATCTCTTTCAGAAAGCTTCTCTTGCTCCTTCCAGGATTAAGTTAGCTGGCCTTCATATGCAGTACAGAGAATGCTCTGCTTATAACTGAAAGAGGCAATCCGCAGTGGACCCTGAACTTCCCTGTGAGTGTGGCAAGAACGCAAGTTGCTAACAGCTCTTCACCCAGGCCATTCTCAGAGTGATGTTTGCAGCAAGCAAACTTGAGTCATGAGGTAACATCTCCCTACCGACAAGCAGAAGGCTTAATTCTGGTTACTTTAAAAGTGGTAAATTACCTAAACTCAGTGCTCCCTTCTTGGAATGCATCCCACTTCCTGTATCTGTGATAGGCCCTTCACACTGTCTGCACAAGGCTCGGGAGGCTGTCTTAGTTACTTTTCTCTCATTTCTGGGACAAAATACTAGACACCCAAAGTTAGGGGAAGAAAGGTTTATTTGGCTCACAGTTTATAGAGGTTTCAATCCGCAATCAGCTGGATCCGAGGCAGGGTTGCATGGCAGACAGGCAGAAGGCAGCAAGGTAAGCAAGGAACGCAAGGAGGCCAACCAAGCTTCTTTCTGTCCCTTATATCTTATCTAGGCTACTTGACTTTAGGGTGGGCAATATTCCCACCCTTAATCCTAATACCTTTGATCCTAGTGTCATATCCTTGATCCCAGCAGAATCATGCCAAAGCAATCAATGGACTAATTTAGTAATCACACACTCTAGATCCAGCTACACCTACGACCACATGAGGCTTTGGGGGGACATCTAGACACAAACCATAACAGAGGCACAGGAAACCAACAAGAAAGACCATAAAACTCTTGCTACTGCTTTCACAGTGAATAGTTAGTCTTTGTCTTGGGAGTCTTATTTCTTTAGACAGGGTCTTGCTGTGTAGTTCAGACTGGCCTTGAACTCACTGTGTAGTCCAGGATGGTTTCGAACTCAAGGCATACTCCTGCCTCAGTCCCTGGAATGCTGGAATCACAGGCCTTTGCCACCATGCCTAGCCTGGAGTCTTATGTCTTTTGACAGCATCCATGGAACACTAACAGACTAAACTGTTAGCTTGTAAGTAGGTTAGTCCCTGATGGTGCATAATACAGTTAGAAAGAAAGGAGCTGAGCCACTCCCTTCCCTTTGTTCAACTGTAAACATTACACCAACCCTAATGGTCACCCTTGCTTCCATAATCCTAAAACAAGACCACCCTGATGATTACTCAGGTTTAGCCTTAGGAGGTCACACAGATTGCTGACATCAGAAAAGAGAGACAGTAGGAGGCACCTAGGACCAAT
>PVJO010022127.1:0-28697 GCA_004026905.1 Hystrix cristata | reverse complement strand
CTCACTGTACTGTCCTGTGACAGGGAGGCTTTCCCAGGCTCCTCTTCACCCTGGGGCCACCCCGCCGTGGCCCTGTCCTTAGCCCCACATTCCCCCTTCTTCTAGCGCAGCAAATGCACTGGACTCGGTCCTGGAATTTGCGGGTGTGACTTTGACCTCTGACTTGCCCCAGGTTGTGCCTTCAACTTGGCCTCTGTCCTTTTCGGCCTGGGACCTGCTCAGGTGGGCTGCGTGGAGCCAACCCGGGTTCTCGGGCCCCGGTTGCCTTGGTGGTGCGCTGAGGGGAAAGGAAGGTTGGACACACAGAGATGCAGGCACTTAGACCTACAACATTGTCTCCCCCAGGCGGGCTGTGTGCTCGGACTGCACCCCCAAGGAACACTCTGGCCAGGCTGGGGAGCAGAGACAAGAGTCTTTGTGAATGGAGGAGCAGAGGGCAGCTGCGGGGGCCTTCAGCCCCCAACCCAGGCTCCCCTCCCCCTGTGCTTTGGTACAGCCAACGTCAGTGCAGGCGCTCTTGTATCATTCAAGTTTGAGATGAATATGAATATGAAAAATACGTAACACAACATCCCAGATCTAACGATGTGGTGTGGTCGTACAGGCATCTTCCTGACGCCAACCATCTGGGTCAACAGTGAAGATGCCTTCGATCGTTGATGTCCCCGATACCCCGGGAGCCCAATGTGGGGGTGCTGGGTAGGTCCCAGAGGCCTTCCGTGAGAGCACCGTCCCTCCCAGATGGGTGGGCCCATCTGGCTTCATTTTCCTGCTGCACAGTCGCACCAGGCAGAGCCAGAGGGACGTGGGCTCCCACCCTGGGAATGTGAAGGCCTTCTGTGCCCTCCTCCAGGGCAAGACTGCACCCTGCACACGGTAGGCACTCAGTAAGGGCTGTGTCAGTTGACTCAGGTCAGAGCAAGGTGTCAGTGTGATCACCTGGCTCAATTCCCACCTGCTCTTGCCTCTTCTCTGCCCGGAGAGTCACGTGGGGACCACTGGAAGCTCATCCTGGTTCCCTTGCCAGGTGGCCCGATGCCAGAGCCGTGATCCTGGGCATCTCTGCCAAGTTTCCAGGAGGCCGCTGCACTGCTGTCCTGCCCGGGGGAGCCCTGCACTGTCTCGCGGTGGCTTCTGGGACAGATCAGATGTAACTGCCTTGGCACACGTGGAAGATGAGGCTTATTTCGGGAAAGGGAAGGAGCTCTTTTCCTTCTCTGCCAGGGCATCTGGGGCTGGGGGACTTGCTCAGAAAGACCTGTTGCTCAGGGCAGCACACAGAGCTCCAGGCTGTGGGATCAAAGGGACAAACACAACTTGCATCCCTTGAGTCCAGCAGTGGCACTCAAGAGTCACGCAGAGTAGAGGCAGCCATGGGGACAGCGTGGCAGTGACAGTGGGAACAGCAAGGCTGGACTCATTGCTTCTCACGGTCCTGCCACCCTGAGCTCCCGGCAGGCACGACGAGTAGGGACAAGGGGAGGTGGGCACAGGGCCCCAGGCCGGGGCTCCTTGGGGCACCTCGGCACCAAGCCGGTCTCAGTTAAAATCTTGTCATGCTGCATGCAGTAGGTGACATGTGAGGGCTTTGTCAGTAGTTACCTTTGGTCGAGGTTATATTTTCAATATAAAATTCTTTCTATTGCTGCAAAGGCTGTTGGGAATCCCTTTTGAAAATGCACTCGTTGGTCCCCAGGGACTTTTGGATTTCAGCAAACGGCAGGAATCACCTCTTGGGAGAGGACTTTAGATCCAGATGCTGTCTCCATGGAGAAGAAAGAATTCCTCCAACATTCTTTTACCAGGAAACTGGTGCTGGGACATAGTGTCCATTCTAATTGAGGAAGCCAAAACATTTTAGGAAGCAGAAATATTTTTCTGCAAATAACCTGCTTTCGAATTTTTAAAATAGTTTCATTTTGAGTACTAGGGATGGAACCCAGGGCCTTGCACATGCTAGGCAAGGGCTCTACCCCTGACCTGCACCCTCAGCCCTTGCTGTTGTAATTTAAAAATAAATAAACACAGCTCCTCGGTCTGCATCATGATGGTAATTTTGTGTAGAAAGAACTTCAAGTGCCATGTCATCCAGGCACCAGCATTCAACAAGGCTACGGTGTTGATTCTGCAAGTAAGATTAGAGTTTTAAAATACACTTTTAATCTTTTTGTTAAGAAGGATTAAGTTAACTTCTTAATAAAATCCTGATAAAGAGTAAAGCATGCCCTGTAGTAATGATTGAAGAAAATAACACTTTCCACACCTGTAGCGCTGCACCTATCTGCCCGGGGCCTGTGACCCTATGAAACCACCTGCTCACCTGCCATCTTGCTATGCAAATTGTCTATAACATCTGCCTCAGTTAGCAAAGGTTCGTCAGGGACCCCCACATCCAGGGGAGCCCTGGGGAGTGGAAGCCAGGGTACCACTCCAGGTTTGTGGGTCCTTATACCACACTCTAAATGACAGCATGCAGTGTCCACCTTTGGAGACAGCCCTTCCTCTTTTTCTCCTCCCCTTCTCCCCTCTGCATCCTCCCCTCCCACTTCCTATTACCTGATGGGGGTCCTGGAGGGTTCCTTTCCAATTTCTTGGTGTCCCCAATAAGACATACAGAAGAGACAAGTGTGTGGTTTTTTAAAGGCAGAAAAAGAAGCACCCCCTACAGAGAGAGTAGGCTGATGAAAAGGCTCACAGCAGCCCCAAGGATAAAGGGGAAGGGGTCTTCAGTATCCCAAATACCTAGCTTGGCCTCAGCATCGAGTAGTAATGGTATGGGGACATCATCCTATCACAAACTCCCCTGGCCTCCGTCAGATGTAAATCAGGGAACAGAAACAGTGGCTTTCGTTGGTTGTTCCCATATGTAAATGAAGGATTGGGAATATTGCTTTCTGATTGGTTCTTGAGCAGTGCCAGATTCAAATGAAGGATTGAAAATATGCTTTCTGATTGGTTCCTGTACAGTGCTCAGGGGCCCTAAGCCTAGAGTCATTTCAGGTCCCAAGCGGTGCATATGTTTTCTCTTTTTAGGAAGCATCTCGTTCAACCTGTTAGCCTTGAGTTTTTCCGAACTTAGACACATTCAGCCAATTGGCTCATCTTCTATTTATTTTCTCCTTCTCCTTTCCTCCCTCTCCAGCTCGACCCCTCAGCCCAGGTGCGCCCTCCTTGTGAAACTCAAACAGCTGTGCCCTTGCAGTGGCTCTTTGGTGGATTTTTTTTTTTAATTTACCAAGGACATGTATTGATACATTGTATACATAATGACCACATTCATCGTAGTTAATTTGTAAGTGTACATGCTATATCTTGATTCCTCACCCCTCCCTTTCACCCCCCTCCCCTCCTATTTACAACAGCTTTATTTACATTTTTCCATTTCTTCACCTTTTGCCTTTCTTTTCCCCTTCCTCCCTCTCTAGCTCTCCTCCCCTTTCAGTATTATCTTTCTTTTACTTAATACCTATTTTGGAACCTGACAGGGTCAGGTTCTGCCACTTGTGTCTCTTATTAGCTGAGTGATTGTCCCCCAGTCTTCCGCATCTGTAATTTGGGATCAATCTGGGATGCGAGCTGCGAAAGGCTATTGTGAGAAGTGACCGACGGTAAAATCAAAACCTCTAGCCCTGGCAAAGCAGGTGGGCCACAGGTGAGAACAATCCTATTAACATGGACCCATCCCTCTGGGCTGCAGTGGCCAGTACATTCCTAGCCTGCCCACCTACCAGGGCCTGTTAATGCTAATGTCACAGCTCTGAGACATCTCCAGAGGCCACCAGATGACAGGAGCGGCCTCTCCAGAGCTCTGCCCATAATTAGCGCAAGTTTCCACTAGCTGGTTTGTTAGTGTAAGGCATTCCTGGGGCTTTGCCTCTGCAGCCCTCGCTTCCCCTGGCCCCTGCCCTGGGTCGCCCCACTCCTCATTAGGGGATTAGCGGTGTGGTCCCCGCGCAGCCTTGACTGTGGCCTCCGCAGCTGCCCGCTCTCTGCCTTATCAGTGGGCCTGGAGCAATGTTTGTACTCGGAAATCAAAGCAGGGCTTGGGCGGAAATTATGGAGCACTGGAGTCATGAGCTAATTAAAGATGCTGGGGTCAGAGGAGGGACTTTTCCCACTCTGGAAAGCACACTGCGGGCTGCAGGCTGAGAAAGTGGGTGCTGCCCACAGTCCAAGAGAGAGGAATGGAAGAGGACAGAGATGGGTCCTACCAAGCCAAATGCAGGTGCAGAACTGCGCCCACTCCGGCACTGTCCATTTTCAGCACCCATCTCCAGAGCTGGACAGAGGGGACCGTTCTGAGGGTGTACATCTCCCCCGTTAAAAGCAGATTCGTATTCAGTGATGATGCTGAAAAACAGGAAAAACCAAGTGCATGGAGAAAGGAGCAGAACATGAATAGCCTCTACTGTCACTGTTTCCAGGGCTCTCAGCTCCTGAGGCAGGAGTATCTTGAAAGCCTCAGTTTTCCTGCAGGGATCGTCTCTGCTCACATCCCCCTCAGGTACCAGGGGAGTGACAGAGCTTACTCCCCACACTTGGGGGAGACGAGATCCAGGCATGGGGTCCCTCTCACAACACTGAGGACCTCACCTCCGCCCCACTCTGTACTCAGATGGACCTGCCATGACTCCAGCTGCTGCACCGGAAGTCAAGGCTATCTGCCGGCTGCTCCAAGGCTTGGGTGTGGGTCCCGCCCTCAGGGGCTACCCCGAAGCTTCCTGTAGGCCAGGAGGGGGAGTCATTGTGCACAGCCCCCTCTCAAGTGAGGGTGGCCACTGGTAAGGCCAGTGGCCCCGTGATGGTCCAGCAGTCCCTGCCCCATCAACTATAATGGCCCGTGTCATCCACTTTGGGGTGATGGTTAGTAGCCACACCCCAAGGCAGTGCAGCTCCCCACTCAAGGCACTCCTGAGGCCACCCCACACCCTCAGCCCAGGACACACCAGCCTCCATTGGGTGAGGACCAAACTTGGAGTAGCCCTGTCTGTGGCCAGCATGGAACCCAGGAGCAGATGTGCTATGGTGCCGTCTGACAACTCTCTGAAGAGACCTTCTTAGCTTCTTCCTTGTCTATTCTCCTGCCCCATTGAACATAACCCTCCACTTCTTTATCTCCCTACTCAGCTTCCTCGGACAGAGGAGACCTCAAATTAAATGAACACCCATTGTTTTCTAAAATAAGCTTGCTGTCTTCCTTGTCAATAAAGTTTTATTGGAATACAGCTGCATCCCCCTGTCTCTGCTCTATCTATGGCCACTCCCGGTATTGACAGTGAATGGCTGTGACAGGACTCATGGCCTGCAAAACCTAAAACATCTACTGTCTGACTCTGCAAGACAGTTCCTATCTGTTACGAGGCTTACAAAATCACATGGTTTTTAGAAAAAGCTGGCAGTAAAACTTCATATTCATCCTGCTGTCGGGGCTGCCGGGACTTCTATGACTCCCAAGCAGGCAGGCTACTTAGTCACAGAGCCCAACTGTTTTCCTTGGAACTCTTGGCACAAATCAGAAGCCAAAGGACCTTCTCTCCGTCATCTCCCAAGACAGCCCAAATCACCCACCCAGTCAACTGGCCCCGTCCTCTTCTCCTGGGGTTTGTGGCATAAGGTCAGTCAGCCAACGATCCCCTCCCTGCTCTCTCTGATGTGGGCATTGTGCATCTGGGGCCCAAGCCAGGCAAGCAGGGCAGGGTCTGAATCCCCGCAGGGTCCTTTCTCCTCGCTGGGCAGTGGAACTCCAAGGTTCCCCACTTATTCCATGGTCTTCCCCACCCATGTCCTGTTTCTTTTTATTCCACTGTGGCTCTGAATGCACTACGTAGCTCAGGCTGCCCTCGAACCCTAAGCGATCCGCCTGCCTCAGTGTTGGGATTACAGGTGTTTACCACCACGCCTGACCTTTCCGTGTCCCAGTTCTAACCATGCAGCTTCACGTGCGTGTGCATGTAAGCATACACGTGCACGTGAGTGTGCACCTGCACATCTGTTTGCATTTAGTGCATCTGATAGTGAAGAGACGGTTCCTAATGGAATCAGGGGAGGCGATCACTCACCACTGCAGAGTCCCTGAGCAGCCCTCCTTCCATGTGACACACAGAAGCCAGCTCCGCTGGGCCAGGGATTGTCTCCTGGAAGCCGGTGACCTGGCTGGAGGATCACTTTCTCCAGCATCTGAGAGGTGGCGTCTGAGCTGTGGTGGCATTAAGGCCGAAAGACACAGATGTGCTAAGTGGCCGTAAGTGGGTCTCCATTTCCTCTCTGTGATGCAGAGAGGACCTGAGAGTGCCAGCCTCACAGAATTGTCATGGGAAGGACCAGGGCACATGGTGGGCACGGTACCCGGCTGCACAGGCGGCAGGACCCACCAGCATCAGGAGCAGCAGCTGCCACCTTCACTCATGGTCACTGTCCTCGACATCACCGCTGCTCTCACCCTCCCGCCACCTCGGTTTGACGGCCCGTTGCTGTCAGTGCCTGCGCCCACACCCGTGTGAACCCCGACAGTGATTGGGAAGAACAGTAATGAGTACAAATGGTCCCCGCACTGTGGACTGCCACCGTGCTCCTTCCGGATGTGGCTGTCAGGCCGCCGAGGACAGAGCTTGATGAAGACAGATGACGCCCGCGCCCCGGGTTGCGTTGCGCCGGAGCCCAACCGTGCGATTAATCAGACTCCACTCTCTGCCGGGGCTGAGTAATTGGAGGCAGGTGCTAAGTGCAATTTAAATAAAATGCCAAGTTAATAAGGACGGTCTACAAGGATGTTACAAGTCCCCGTCCAAGTTTTCAACAGGAACTTGAGGGCAATTCGGAGACTGAGAAATGGGGATTTAAGGTCTCCTTAAAAACAAGTGCACTGAATTTGGGGTTTTTATGAAGCTTATTTATTTTCACTTTTGTGACTTAGAAATAAGATAGTCAGGGGAGCCAGGAACAGAACTAAGACACCCATGGCAGGGCCGTGGGCCTGGACTCCTGCTGCCTCCTCTCCACTCCCGGCTCCCCTTCCTCACCTGTCGCATCCCTCTGGCCTTCTTGCTCCTCATCCCAGGTCACCACAGCAACCTTGCTAGGTGGCACATGGAGCTGCTCCCGGCATACAGACCAGAGGGCTGTGTCCCCTCCGAGGAGAGCCACCCCGGGGACCACACTAGATCTCCACAGTTCAGCCCCAGCCTACTGCAAGGCCCTTAAACCACACTGTCCACAGCTCGCCGTGTCCCCAGGGGTGCCTGCCTCGCCTCGGGCCGTCCTTGGACCATGCACTCTTGCTTACCAGCCAGCAAGTCCCCTCAGAGTTGTATCTGAGACTGGCAAAGCCAGCACCACCTTCCTTAACCCTGAACAGCCCCAGCGTGCCCCATAGCCACCAAGATCCTGTGCTGCAGCCCAAAGGAGCCTCTATTTATCAGGCATCACCGGTCTCAGGTGTTCTGTTACAGCCACAGAAATCAGACAAAACGAGCCCCTCATATCATTCCCAAAGTTGCAGTCCAACTTCCCCAAGGTACCTTGGGGGGCTTGGGGGTGGCCCAAAAGCCCCCCACTCAGCCCCTTGATGAAGAGCCACCTTCCCTGGGAGCTCAGTACCCCTCCCTTCGCCTGCCTGTCTGGGAGATGCTTCTGTGCATGGATCTGGGCCCCTTCCTCGCAGTCCTTGCTCCTCAAGGACCTTCGTGAGGTCCGGAGTGCCAGGGAGGAGGCCTCACTCACCCCTGGCAGCGACGCCACCGATGCCACCGATGAAGGCAGCAGGGACAGAAAACTTCCGGCCGCCCACCACCTGGCTCACGCCAAGTCTCCCTCTTCACCACCCCACTGTGGCCACATGAGACTCCATACAGTCTGTCCCCGATTCCTTGCTGTCATTGTCCTCAAGCCAGACTCTGTCCTGTGGAGCAGATGAGCCCAGAGCTGTGCTGGTTGGTATAAGGCCCAGCCAGGGCTGCTGTCTGCTTCCCCACAGTCTCCAGGGACCCTTCCCACCTCCCCCACCTTCAGCCTCCCTCCCTGGCTCCAGACCTGAATTTCCACCAGCTCAGACTCGCCATGTCCCAAACTGAACTCGTCGTGATTCTTCCAAACTTTGTCCCCTGCTCCAAAGATGACATCACCTCTCCCATCCGCAGGCCAGAAACCTGGGAATCATTTAAGGAGCCCCCATCTCATCCGCACCCCACTGATTGTTAGCACGGTGGGTTGCGTTTGCTTAACGGCGCTTAAAGGCAGCTCGGCGCCTCCCCATCACCATCCTTCCACGGGTCTGGGTCTTCAGGCTTCAGTGCTTGGACTTTCTACACCAGCCCCCTGATGAGCTGCCCCCTCCGACCCACCCCCAGCACGGTCTCAGGATGATCTTCTCAAGGTCCAAGGTCAGAGCGCTATCCAGCCTGAAACCCCTAGTGGAGGCCCATAATGCTCAGGGAAACCTTAGCTTCATGCTGTTGTACTCAGGAACACCATGACCTGGCTTCTCCTACTTCCCTACCTGGTCACCTTCCCTCCTGCGCACTCCACGCTCCATGGACTTCTGCAAGATCCCTGTGTTCAGATGCTTGGTCCTCCATCCCCAGCTCTGAGTGTGCGCAGCAGGATCAGCCGTGAGGGCCGGTTGGACCTGAGAGGGCTGGGAGCCCTGGGGATGCTGAGCGCTGAGTCCCGGATGGGCCCAGAGTTTGCATTTCTGGTAGCAAATATCAAATGCTTTTCCTTTTTTTGGAGGTGGGTTCAGTACTGGACATCGAACCAAGGGCTTCCTCACTGAGCTACAACCCCACCGCTTTTCTTAATTATTTATTTTGAGACAGGATCTTGGTACATTGCCCAGGCTGGGCTGGAACTTTCCGTCCTCTCCTGCCTCAGCCTCCCCGAGTGCTGGGATTACAGGTGTACCCACCACACGCATCTTCTAGTATCAAATTCTTAATTGGTTCTGATGCTGCTGTTCTCAGAGCCCTCTTGAGAGCAAAGCTTAGAGGTCCAACAAGCTCTCAGAAAGGTCAGCTGGATGCAGAAGCAAGTGAGCAGCGAGCCTCCATTCTGACCAACAAAGTGCGGCTGCTAATCCTTAGGATGCTGCTGATTGTGTCCCGTGAGTATGAGCAAACTTGGGTACATTTGGAGAATAACTTAAAAGAGATGCTGTGACATTCCGCCCTGGTTCTGAATTTGTCTCCTTGGCTTGGCCCTGCTGGGCACCATGGGAGGTCAGCAGCTTCCCTGCAGAGGTGGGAGTGGAGGCCTGGGCCGGTGACTGTGCCCCCCTCTCCAGTCACTTGGATTCCTTCGTTACAACCTGGAGAGTTCACAGCACCAGAACTCATGTTTTTACGATTTTCCAATGGCCTTGATTCCAGCTACCATGTCCTGTGCCCAGGCCACCACAGAGCCAGTGAACACAGACCAGCATGTGTCCGAACTCTCGCGAGCACACAGCATGTTCCCACTTGTGCGGGTGGAAAAATGAAACCCGGGTCGAAAGATCCAGAAGATGCCAGGAGGGCAGCGCCAGTCCCATCTACACTGGCCTTGAAGCAACCATGGAGATTCCATGCATTTCCAGAGCTGTGATCGGCATGAAGAAGGCTCAAGTACCGAGCATATCCATGCTGCCCTCACGGTCACCCTGCCTCGGCCACCCTGAGGCCTGAGCCATGGACCCTTTGGGAGTCATACTGATGCTTCCATAGGCAGTTTGTCTGACCTCCTGATGACACCACCACAATGGAGAGAGGACAGAGTTGTAGGTCATTCTGGGGTCACACTGGTCTGAAAAGGGGATGCCAACCCTTCAACCAAAGAACTTGAAATCCATTTCGGGAATGCTGTAATGGGCCAAGTTGAGTCCCCCTCAAATCCATGACATGCTAATTCCCAGGAGTGAAACTGGAGAGAGAGTCTTCACTCAGGTGAGCAGGTGAAATGATGTCACCCAGAGAGAGGGTCTTCCCCACGGTGAGCAGGGAAAATTATGTCATTGGTTGGGGCCTGACCCAATATGTCCTATGCCCTTCTAAGGACAAGAGAAAGGGACACACAGCCGCACAGAAGGACAGTGGAGTGCAGAGACAGAAGACAGCAACCGCAGCCCAGGCTGACCTCGAACTCTCAGGAGCCCCGGCCTGTTCGCCGCCTTGGCTTCAGCCTTGTAGCTCTGAGAGCTTCATTTAAACTGCCCACCCTCTGGCCCGCTTGTTACCCAGCCAGTGTGCACTAACCAAGGAAGGCGCCTTGGCCCACGCACCTTGGTCCAGGGCGAGGAGCAGGCTGTGCATGCCTCGAGAGAAGATCAGCAAGAGGCTGGTGGTCCTGCGGCCTGTGGCAGCAACCTGAACATCTTTCAGCAGGAAGGACTACAGCCAGGTCCTGCTGGGTGTCCCTGCACCCAGCCGTGACTCCCCACGGCCACCCTGAGCCTGGACACCTGCAGGTGTGCTCGCTAGAAGCACTATGGGATGGAGCCTGCTGCTCCCGACGTTACCCAGCCCCCACTGTGCTGCAGCTCTGCCTCCAGCCCCGGGGCTTGGGGCTGCCAGGAGGCGTGCTGTGTCCTGCCCTGTCCCCTCAGTCCTGCTCTGGAATTACAGGGAAAGCCCTTCCAGGGCCTGAAGGAGCCTCCCTCAGGGGATGCTTCCCAAGTGCCAGCTCCCGGCCCCAGGGGACGGGCTGCTCTGCACTTCTTGCTTCTTGAACAGGGTTCCAGAGGTCACCTGGCCCCAGGATGGGCTCCGGGACCCTATGGCAGCACTCTGTGGGTGTCCCCTCCTCTCTCACCCCTCTGCCTGTCCTGAGGGGCTGGGCACTGGTCACTCTTCCCCCACTGGGGTTCAGGTTTTCCCAGTTGTCACTGCTGCTGTGGCCTCCTGATGGGGGCTTCTTCCCTGGCCCGCATCCCTCCCTCCAGGACCTCTCTGGGGCCCCAGATGAGACTGCTGCTTTCCTCTGAGCCCCTCCCTGCAGTTCTGTCCCTGTCCCCAACAGGACATCTGCAGATGGAGGAGTGCCGTGTACTTGGGGTGCATGGGACCAGGCAACGGAGCTTCTGAACCGGACTGGGCATCCTCTGCGAGTCCCAGGTCCCTTCTTTGCCAAGAAAGCAGATGGGGCGATGAGCCTGTGTGGGCAGCAGCCTGTCACTTGGCGCCAGGGAGACCTATGACTCTCCTCTGCTGTCCCCTCTCCTAGCCACAGTGACCTGCCCACTCCGGCCCCTGTGGGGCACCGGGAGAAAGGTTCAGCCCAAGAGAGCCCAGGTCCTGCAGAACCGAAGTCCCCACACCTCCCACCCTGCATGCCCAGGGACCCAGCAGATGCTTCGATCCCGACCTGACCGAGCTGCTGGAGGCCTCCAGGTCCAGTGCAAGCTGTGGGCAGAGTCCCCTGGGGACGCCCAGGAAAGGCAGGTGAGTGCATGGCCCCACTCGGCTCCAGATCTGGGTGACAGCTCACAGGTCCCTGACAGCAGCGTGGTGCAGGCTGCCTGGGGCTGAGGGGCGAGAGGAGGCAGAGCCGCTGTGTAACAGCAGGTGCTGCTGCCAGGCACAGGGACGCTGCAGCTCCAACCCCATGCGATTTTTTTCAGGGCTGGGATGAAGCCCAGGGCCTTTGCACTGAGCTACATCCACAGTCCTCTTTTACCTTTTTTTTTTTTTTTTTGGAGAAGGTCCTGCTAAGTCGCTAAGTTGCCCAAGCTGGGTTTGAACTTGCCATCCTCCCGGAGTACGGGGATTACTGGCATGTGGCATCATACGTGCCTCCCACCTGATCTTTACACTCTCCACTGGAGTAAATGCCCATGAGCCCCATTGTACAGAAAGAGAAACTGCGGCTCTGAGATGAGTCAGTCCTTGAGTTCCATGGCTGGTGGCAGCCCTGGTCTGGTGTGACCAGAGTACACGGGCCATCCCCACCTCAAGCTGTGCTGCAGGGCCGCATGCAGATGGGCACGTGACCAGCGGTGACTTGGGATCGATGACACCTGGTAGGGAACAGTCCAGCCCTGCCCCAGAGGAGGGGCCTGTTCCTCGCTGCCCTCAGCCTCCCCAACTCCAAAGTTGCCGCCTGAGCACAGGGGACCTGTGGGTACCTGTTTCTGACCTGCTGTGGCCTCTCAGCTCCCCAGGCAGCCACAGCCAGGCCGAAGCAGAAAGAAGCAGGCATGGCAGAACTCCAGGCACCCCAAAGGCTTGAGTCCTCTAAAAAGAGGCCAGACGTTAACGTAGGCTTCCCGGCTGCCACGCCAGGGATGGAGTCTGACAAACGGGGTCCTGGGTTCTGGGGTCCGATGGCGGCAGTTTCCAGCTGAGGCCCACCGGCTAGCCACGAAATCATGATCAGCGCCAGAGCACAGGCGCAAGTTCTCCGCTGTAGGCAGGCTGTGGGGAGACAGGGAGGTGACTTCCCTGGGCCCACCCAGGGCATGGGTGGCTCTGCACAATCAGGCAGCGCCCCCTGGTGGACATTGTTGGCACCACCCATCAGGACGCCGTCTGGCACACAGGCATGCACCTGCACACACTCCACTGCGAGCACACGGTGCACCGCCTGCACACGTGCGCAATGGCGCCCCAGCCTCCTCCCCCCCGGGACCCCGCTTGGAATTGGCCATCGCACGCACAAAACCCCTGTGGTGACCGTGAGGCCAGCCGGATGTCTGAAATGGGGAAGGGGTGGGGTCTCACACGGCCACGAGATAGGTGTCAGGGACACACACAAAGGCCGGGGCACTGGCCCAAGCCCAGCCGCCACTGTGAGACTCCAGACCCGGGTGCGGGCCCGTGTGCTGGTTCCCATGCGCGCCACGGACTCTTCCATTTATGGGGGCAGCTCCCCTGCGCCCCTCACCTCCCTCTGCAACTGAGGTTTTGAGTGCAATGGAATCGGCTTGGCCCACAATTCTATGAGCAGCCCCAGGGACCAGGTCACCTCCCAGGAGGCTCCACTTCTTAAGGGTCCCATCACGTCTTGGAGACCAACCTGCTGCAGTGAACCCTCGGGGACAAAGCCACATCAAACCCTCGCGTAATGTCCTTCCCGTGCATGGAAGAAACTTGTGAGTTCCACGAGCCATCACTCCATGACCGTGCTAGTCACATGGCAAGGACTTTGCAGGTGTTAGTTATCAGGGTTCCTCATCAATTGACTTTGAAATAGGGATATTTTTCTGGATGGATGGAACCTAATCTCTGGAGGGAGAGACTGGATAGTCAGAGAAGTAGGACATGAGAGGTCCACGCCCTTAGCACACAATCCCAGAGTACTTTCTAGTCACTTCCTGGTTCTGTAACTGCTTTTAGATTTTCAAGGACACTTTTTGTCTGCTATGAGGCCTGCAGCCACCCTCTTCAGAGCAAGCAACAGCTTGGGGCACAGCAGTGAGCTGGACCCTTCACTGCAAGGTTGTATATTTACCATCAGATGAAACAGAGACTGGGAGTTTGAGTCTCCATTTCCTTTTCAGCGGGGGATTTTCAGTTTATATAGAAGGAAATAGAACTCCCCATTATGATCATTTTTTTTTGCAAGTGTTGAGGCCAAAACCTCTCCAACTTACCCGGCACAAGGGTGAGCGGCGCCCAAGAACGACAAGAGACCAGGTTCGATGCAAAAACAACAAGCTATTGTTCAAACAGAGCTCTGGGCCAATACGTACCCCTCACACAGGAGGCAGAGGTAATGGCGCCGAACTACAGGAGTGTGGGGTTTTTATGGGGTAGGGAACAGGCGCGGGAAGGGGAGGGCGTGCGCGGAAAAGGAAAGTGTGGCGGCACATGATTGGTCCCCGCGTTTATTCAAACTTGAGCAGTCCTTCCTGGCGGGCTTCTTTCTGGAGCCTTGGGGGGGATGCTGTGAGGTGGAGGCTTTTCCTGAAACAAAGAACCTCCCGGCACAGGGTCATAAAAAAGGCAGACACAAGTGACCACATAAAGAACGTTACATTTTGTACAAGTTTATCATTGTGTTATGCCTTTTCACAAGCATTCTTTTAATATTGTTGGATTTTTTTTCTATAAACAAGTTGAAGTAGGGCTGCTTCTAATATTCCAGGGCCGCAAGTGTATACAACTCATAATTGTGGTGGTTCCTTTTAAAATTAACATATTGTCCCACATTGCCCCTAAAATGACATTTTCCTGACATCTTGTTTTACCCATTATTAATACCACTTCTCTATTTGGGTTTGTGTTTGCCCGGCATAGTTCTTCTACCTCTTGATTCTTCCATGTGGTTTTGATTTTTGTGTGTCACTTATGAGAAGCAAGTAGTGGATTTTTCAACTTGTAATCTGATGGTTATTTGTCTTTTAACAGTCAGCGAACTTCTTTACTTTTTTGTGATTATTGGTATATTTAGATATCAGTTAAATTGTTTTATCTTTTTTCCATAATTTCCTATTATTTTCTTTTGCCAGTCTCTCTGTCTTCCTCTCTTTCTCCCTTTCTCTCTCTCTGTATGTCTCTCTCTCTCTCTCCCTCCCCCCTTACTTATTGGATTTTTCAATTTTCTAATGTTTTTGCAGTTATATATACTTTTCTGTTCTGCTACTTAGTACCCTTAGCTTTCCAGTATATATAATGAACTTTACCTTTTCCCCAAGGAAAATAAAACCTCAGTTATTCATCATTTCCATCCTTCTCCCTGTATAACGAGGACCTTGGCAGAATTTACCACCTCTTCATCCTTTCTCCCCAGCTTGCTGTTTGGGTCTGAGGTTAGTTTTCTTCCAGTTTTAGATATAAAATATGACTTTTAGTTTTTACAATCACAAATCAGTGATAATGTCTGGCATGTGTCATGGATTCCGTGTGCTCCTCAGCTTCCTGTCTCTCAATAGCCCTCAGGAGCCACTGTCGTCCTTCAGAAGTGTGGGAAGTCCTGGCTCTGAGTGGCTCTGCTATGTGTGGATTTCAGGTGCTAGTTAGATGACACCAATCCCCAAACAGCATGGTCCACATGTCACCATGACCTAGTGTCTTAGCTACTTTTCTTGTTGCTGAGACAAAATACTGGACACCCAAAGTTAGAGGAGGAAAGGTTTATTTTGGCTCACAGTTTATAGAGGTTTCAGTCCATAATCGGCTGGCTCCAAGGAAGGTGGGCATGGCAGAGGGGCATCGTAGAGGAGAAACAGTTCATGGTGGGCAGAAGGCAGGAAGGCAGCAAAGCAGTGAAGCAGCAAGCAGCAAGAGATGACAACAGCCCTCTTTCTGTTCCTTACATTCTATCCAGGCTACATGCCCTTAGAGTGGGTGGTACTCACGCCTGTGGTAGGCCTTTCCATTAGCCACACCCAGAAGTATGCCAAGCCAATTAGAGGACTAGTTTAGTAATAACACACCCTCAATCCCAGTATTGCACACTTAATCTGGGCATCACACACTCAAGATCCAGTCACCTCCGAAAAGCTCTGCCTATGAGGGCATGAGGCTTTGGAGGGGACATCTAGACACAAGCCATAAGACCTAGTGACTGCAAGCAATTGTAAAAAAAAAAAAAAATACAAATTTTCCTATTAGCTCTTCAATCCACAAATCAGATCATGTTGCTTCTTTCAAAGCCTGTCAGTGACCGGCCACTGAGTACCTGCTCTCCGGTTCACATGCACACCACAAGCTGCCATTGTCGCCTCATCTCCCTCTGATATTTCACAGAAACAGATTTTTAAAACAAGAGCACTGACTGAGGAAAGATGAAAGATATAGCAAAGAAACAAAAAGCAGTAATATGCTGAACAGCAAGCCCTGTTTAAAGGACTATCTCCAAGTTTCCTTACAAAGATTTGTAAAGCTACTTTCCTTCTCTCTGTTGCCATTTTTTTAAATTACAGCATACTCAGTATGGAGGAGTTGCACTGTGTTTTTCATTTATAACCAACCCCCGCTGTTAAAGGTTATTGAAAAACTAGAACTTACCCATGTACTGAAGCTGCTTTCCTGGACTTGGCCTGCAGTGGTACTGACGGTCCCCAGGCCACCGCACGAGTGGCTTCCCCGGTGCACCCGTGGGCACCTGGCCTTCAGTGAGGACTGTGGGATGTGGCTCTCACAGCCCTGTGGATCTGCATAGTCTCACTCTGGTCTCCGGTTTTACTGATGGGAAGGTCCAGCAGTGCTCACTTTCCAGCAGCATTCTGAAGTTGTCCTTCCATCTCCTCCTGGCATCTCTTGAGCTAGATGGGAAGTCTGTTGTCACTCTGTCATTCCCCTGAGGGTAATTTTTCTTTTGTTGTATTTTTATTTTATTTGTCTTACTTACTCAGTTATTATTTATTTCCTTTTTTCTTCTTTTTTTTAGACGCTACATCCCCAGCCCTTTTTTATTTTTCTTTTTGAGGCAGGATCTCTCTTCTATTTTATAATCCTCCTGCCCTTGGTCTCCCAGAGTGTTGGGATTACAGGCATGAACCACCAAACAAGCTATATTTCCCTTTTTATTTTTGAAATAATCACAGATTCAAAGACATTTTCAAATAGGAACAATAGCAGTGTATCACACATATAACCTCAGTTTAGTATTAAACCCAGAAATCCCAGACTGGCATAAGGGGTGTGTGTGTGTGTGTGTGTGTGTGTGTGTGTGTGTGTCTGTCCCCTTGTATCACTTGTGTGGATTGGTGTAGCCACTAACACAGTCCATATACAGAGCTATTCTACCATGCAAAGATCTTTCTATTCCCACTCACTCTCTCCAGAACCAGCTCCTGGAGGTTACTGATTTGTCCTCCATTGCTACAAGGTCATCATTTAGGGAATGTTACATAAACAAAAATTGTACAATATGTGAACTTTAGAAGCCGATTTTCACCCCACACATTGCCCTTCCAGCCCACCTAAGCCATAGGACACATCAACAGTCCACTCCTTTGTGTTCCTGAATGACACTCTGGTCTAGATGCACCACACATGCACCATTCTCTTGGTTGTTTCCAGTTGTGAACATCAGAAATGAAATCACTGTGAACAATTTGGAGTGTGTGTGGGCAGGAGTTTTCATTTCCCTGGGATAAATATCTAGGAATACACTTGACAGACCATAGGGTAAGAGTATGGTTAGTTTTATAAGAAAGAAAACTCTTTCCCAGACTGACTGAACATTACAAATTTGTACCACCAAGTTATGAGAGATCCAGTCTCTCCATCCTTTTTAGCATTTGGTTGTCACTAATTTTAATGTCAGTTATTCTGACAGAGTTTGGAATATATCTCATTATGATTTTCATTTGCAATTCCCTCATGGCTAGTGAGGTGGAATATCTTTCCAGTGTTTATTTGCCATCAATATATCTTCTTCTGTGAAATATCTCTTCATGTTTTTTTGCCCACTTTCTAACCAGTTTGCTTTGGCAATGAATTTTGAAAGTTTTATATAGTTTACATTTGAGGCCTCAGTCCATGACTTACAGATTTTTAATTTCCTCTTTGCTTCTGGAGAGTATTTTCACAGGATGTAAGATTCTAAGCTGGCAACTCTTTTCTTCAATATGTAAAGTGCATTGTTAGAATTTCTTCTGGCCTCTAGATTTCAGGTAAGAACTCCACTGCTGTTTTAATTGTTTTTCCTGTGTAGGCAATATGTCACTTCCTTGTCTGTCTGCCTTTGAAATTTTTTTCTTTGCCTTCAAGTTCAGATTTTTGACTATTTTCATCAACCTGTAGATTTCTTTGGGTATTTTTTTGTTTGGAATTTGCTGAGTTTTGAATCTGTATGTTTGTCTTTTTCCATATTTGAGAAATTTTCAGCCATTGGCTTTTGGTATTGTTCCTCAGTCCTACCCTCTTTCTCCTCTTCTGGAACTCTGATGACACCCACGTCACATCTCTCATGTAATCCTTTCCTTCCGTGTCCCGAGGCTCTATTCTCTTTTGTCCCAGTCTATTTTCCACTCCCAACCTTCAGCCCCTGGTCTTCATCTTCCTCTTCTTCCCAGAGGGATCTGGCTTTGTTGTCCCCTCCCCGATTCCTGGGCCACATTCCTATGATTGTCCCTCTCCAATTTTCCTGCTGCATGGTGGGCAGCTTCGCTCATTTGCTGGAGCTTCCTCCCCTTTTCAACCATCACCTTATAAGTTCTTGTTCTTAACTTTTCTTTTTCCTACATACACTGTCCCAGGTAAGGTAATTGTTTTCTTTCCCTCTGTACTGGGGATTGAACCCAAGGTCTTTGCACTGAGCTACACCCGCAGCCCTGTACTTTTATTTATTTTATTATTTTATTTTATTTTGAGACAGGGTTTCACTAATTCACTAAGTTGCCCAGGCCAGACTTGAACTCACAATCCTCCTGTCTCTGCCTCCCACAGTGGTGGGGTTATGGGCCCAGGTAGTTTTCTTTAGTCTTTCAGGAAAGGCTTTTAGTCCTTCAGGAGAGGCTTTTGCTCTCACCTTCATGTCAGTAACACTAAAGTTTGTATTTCTAGCTTTGAACTCTCCCTGAGCTCCAGATTCATAACCAGCCTCCCAACATTGCCTCGATGGCAGCCATAGAGTTGCCCAGCAACCTCATTTTTCTGCCTCCGTCTTAACATCACAGCTACAGAGTCTCTATTCTCTTTCCCATCCCCACTCGCTTGCTGGTCACCCTGGTCATGCTGGGTGACTTCAGGATCCACCCTGGACATTCACATCTTCTCCTGTCATGTCAGACTAACACTCTCAAGTCACACTGCCTTCCACCCCGCCATCTCTCCAGAGCCAGGTACTCTGCTGATAACAGGCCCTCCGGTCCGCACTTGCCTTCTCCCATCACACACGGTCCACGACTGGACTGCAGACTGGGATCATGGGGGAAGAAAACAGTGTTTGCCCCCTTTCACGATCCCTCCTTTGACTTAGCCCCACTGTACCTCCTGTGCCTGTTCCTCCGTGGACAGCTGTACCTCCCAACCTGTCCCCTGCACCCACTGTCCTCTGGAAGCTCCCTGTCCCCTCCAGGTCAGGGTGAGGATGGGACATCAACCTCTGCTTCCCAGGCCCAGGCAGCTGCTCTTCCACCGTTTCCAGCCACATGTGGTTATACACTCGCCATGAACCCACATCCCTCCAGGATCACACCAGCTCCACACTCAGGCCCTCAGACCTTGCTCCTTGTTGATGCAGGCTGCCTGGACTTCCTCCTCTGCCCAGGCCATGCACACCTGCTTTTGGTCTCCATTTCTTCATCCCTCACGTCCCTCTTGAGACCATTTTCAATTGCCCTCATGCACAACCCAGCTCCCTGCCACTGCTGCATTGTCGGGAAACCCAGACAAGCCACAGCTGCCTCCTTTCCCTCTGGCCTGTGCTGCTGTGTGACCTCGCACTGTGGCTCCATGACAGGCCCGTCCTCATCTGCCCACGCCAGCCCCCATCCCCTGGTGGTTTCCACAGCTGCTCCCAATCTCCCTCCTCTCCTGAGTCCACAGTCCACCCCCACTTCCCAGATTCCTGGCAGATGAATGCACTCGGTAATTTATTGAGAACTTCATCCAATAATGACGGTCTCACCTTCCCTCCCTTCTCCTCAGAATGTCTCTATCTCCCCCCAGTGGGTCTTTGTCTGAGAAATATCCTTCCTCTTCTCAAGATAAACCTTTCCCTCTGGGCCCTGGATCCCTGGTCTTCTCCATTCCTTCTTGACCTGCTTCCATTTGTGTGGCTCACAGCTTCTTTTAAAAAATTTTTTAAGCTTTATTGCAGTATTTTTGATACATAAAAACAGCACACACATTAAATGTATACATTGTGATGAGGTTGGACATACACACGCACCTGTGGTGCCATCACCTCAGCCAAGGTACTAAGCGCATCCGTCACCTCCCAAAGCATCCTTGTGCTCCTGTGAGTCCTATTTTCTGTAAGAACAGAACACGAGATGGGTCTGTTCAACATATTTTAGCATGCACAGCACTGTCAACAGCTGCAGGTGCCGTGTTGTAAGCAAATCTGCAGAACTTAACTCATCTTGCGTAACAGAAACTTTATACCCACTGGAACGCAATTCCCCGTGTTCCCCTCCCCCGCACGCTTGGCACCCTCAATTCAACCTCCAACCTCTGCTTTGATAAGGTTGATGACTGCAGACACTTATATCAATGGAATCATGCACTACTTGTCCTTTTCTGCCTGGCTTACTTCACTTTAGTGTTCTCCAGGTTCATCTGTGTTGTTGCAAATGGCAGTATTTCCATCTTTTTGAAGGCCAAATAATATTCCATTGCATGGATTCACAACATTTCTGTATCCATTCATCCATCAGTGGAGATAAAGTGGTTTCCACATCTTGGCTAGTGTGAACAAGTCTACCATGAACACAGGGTGCAGATTTTCTTCCAGGTACTGATTTCAATCATTTTGGATGTGTACTCGAAGTGGGATTACTGTGTGCTACGGTGATTCCATTTTCACTGGTTTAGTTACCTGCATGCTCTTTTCACTAGTGGTCACACCACTCTGTATGCTAGATTTGGTTGCCTGTGCTTTTGATGTCAAATCCAAAAAAACCATTGCCAAACCCAATGTCATGAAGTTTTCGCCTTCTCTCTTATAGTTTTTGGTCTTATGGGTAAGTCTTTAATTCACTTTGCATTGACACAGAAAGGCGCATGGATATCCACATAGATGTCCAGTGTTCCCAAGGCCATGTGTTGAAGAGACCATCCTTTCCTTGTCATATGGTCTGCCGTAACTTTTAGCTTCTGCTATGCCTTGTATCTAGATGTCCCCCCAAAGCCTCAGAAGAGTGAACCCTGCTTCCTACCTTGCCCCCATCTGCCTTTGACCCACTGCCATCACGGCCCGGCCCTCACACCCACTGACGCCACGTGCAAAGGTTCTCTTTCCTTCCTCCACATTGCGTTGCTCTTGTGACTTCCCGAGTCTCAGTTTCTCAGACAGGCCAAGTGCAGACTCTTCCTACCTCACCTCAATTCCCAGCATCCTTCCTGGAAATCCTTGGATTCTGCTCTTGACCCTTCTCTCATGCTAAATTTTCCTATCTAATGGGGATGTTCAGTGGCCCTTGGTACTTTATTGTCCAAACTAGAAAGTTACAGGAGTTGTCATTAATACTTAGGTAGACTGGAGTTGTACCCTCCCACTTCCTCCAGTATCTGGAGCACCTTCCTGTCCTGATCCTCTACCCACAGGGATCCTGGGGTTTGTTTTAGTCAGGGATGGTGAGACACACAGGCACAGAAGTAACCTAACCATTGTGGAGAAAATTTTATTATTCATGTAAACTCGGAGCAGGAGGCAGACCAGGCACACAGGGTGCCTGGGGAAACACAGGGTGGGCCGAAGGCAGAGGATGGGGGAAGCATGGGCAATGGAGGCTTTATTGTGGCTTTCCCAGGAAGACACCGGCACGGCATTGGAGGGTGTGAACAGTTCCAGCGGCCTCTGGGAAATGGGCCTGCGGCAGGTGCCTGGCGCTCTGAAGATCTAAAGTGTAAGAGTCCAGTAAAGGAGGGGTGGGCTCTGGATCAGTTGGTCTGCATTTGAAAAGCATGCAGACACTAGGCTAGTCATTTACTTCCTCTGGGAACCAGCAAGCCCTGGGAGGGGTCGCCAGGGGCCTGACTGTCAAAGCATCAGAATACAGCAAACAAAAGTCATGATTGATACAGGGCCCAGCAGGGTCCCAGGAGAGGCTTTTCCAAAAAGCACAGCCTCTACTCCCATCCCAGTACCTCCCTCGGGTGAGAACAAGGCCTGTGAGTCAGAGCTACTGATGTGCACATGTGCACATCGCCTGTGTGTCAGAAAGGGGCAGAAGGAGAGGCCTCTCTTTGGAAGCTGGGGGATGTGCTGCTCAGTGGCGAGTGCTTGCCTAGCACAGGCAAGGCCCTAGGTTCAGTCCCCAGTTCTGCAATGTAAATGAATGGTATCCCTGCTTTGTATGCTGCATCCCCGCCTCCTGGGGTATTGCTTCTGCAGAATACTGAATCTGCATGTGACACAGTCCAAATCTGCATCCTCAGCCTCAGGCTCCCAGGACTGCCCTACTGGAGTCCCACCCTCCCACATATCATGGCATGGACTCCCATTTTCTCCTTCCCCTGAAGCACCCTCTCCCCCACTTCCACCCATCACAGACCTGGCTGTGATGCCGTTTACTGGAAACGCAGCCAATGTCATTAGACCCCTCCACCCCCCAGCCCCCAACCCACCTTCAGTCACATCTACCTCTCCTGTGGGGAGTGAACTTCCTGACCAGGGACAGCATGGTGTCACCTGGCTGCAGAACCACATGCGTGTCGGTGTATACCACATCTCAGTGGGAAAAGAAGCCGGTCCAATGTGAGGGGCTGCAGGGGATGTGCCCTTCCTGGGGTGATAATGAGCATCGTGCAGAATGAGCAAGTTTGACTCTGGGTTACATGAAGTTACAGTTTTGCTGCTTTGCAGAATTTCTCCCAGCCCCAGAGTCTGCAGCCAAGACAGTCCTCCCTGGGGAAAGAAAGGGAGTCTGAAGTGCTTTTTGTTTTTTTAACTTCCTTGCCCTTATTTTCTCAGACTCCCGGGACTGGTGGTTGTGAAAACCACAACGTCAGTCTCAGAGAGATGCTTCCTGGTGGCTATGATGTCTCCCACATTCTGTGGGACTGTTACCTACTTTGCTGGTACACAGCGACCCCAGACGTCCAATTAAAGTGATCTCTGCTCGCAAGGTTAGTATGTCTCAGCCTCTCCTTCTCTTTGGTCACCCCGGGGACATAGCTGGGCCAGCCTTTCCTCTCCCCCTGCCTCCAGCCGGGCCAATCAGGTCATGGTTCCCAGATGCACCACGGGACCTCTCACCTCTGCACTCTCTCACACATCTGGCTTCCTGGTCTCAAAATCATCTAATATCCATCACATGACATGTGAAACTGATCAGAGTGCCCCTGCTTGGAAAGTACTCGGTGACACTCACTGAATGGAGAAAGAAAGGTAAAGGTGGACAAAGGGACACATGAATGGGTTATCAGATGGATGGATGGATAGATGCACAGATGGTTAAATAGGTGGACAAGTGGGTGAGTGGGTAGATGGATATGGTATTTATAATATTTCTATTGGAGAATCTTGAGCGTATAAGAAACAGAAAGTGTAGCTTGACAAGGACTCCTTCCTTGATCAAACTTTGAGTACTCTTTTCGACAAGGGTCGACCTTGGCATGCTGAACTCAACTGTGGACATGTTCCCAACCTGATACGTAATTGAGCTCCGCTGAGTAACTTCCCTCCCTTTTCCCTCTCTCTGCCCTTTGGCTCTAACTCCATGTCACCTTTGCTCTGTGTCAAGTTGAGCCCTGCTCCCCACTGAAGTCTCTCTCTCTCCTACTACAGAAGCTTGGGTGAAACCTGTCTCACCATGTTTAACGAATGCCCAGGGCAGTTTCTTCCTGACAAGTTTTGAATGTGCACCCAAGACCCATCTGGGTTTCACTCAGGCAAGTCTTGGGTGCTGTGGGTCTTCCCTTGTCTTTCCACCTATAAGGGGATGTGCTGCTCTCTGAGAAGGGCTTCTGTTCAGGGTCAGGGGGGGCTCTCCCAATGTGATGTGTGCCCTACAAGGCACCTAGATTGGAAGTGGGATACTGACACTGCTGTCTGAAGAACAGCGCCTTCCCCTTCCCCTGTGGGACTGAGAGCCCCACACAGCCTGCAGTGGCAGAGTGTTACTGACCCAAGCCTGCCCTCTTGGTCCCAGGACCGCCAGAATGAAAGATGGCTTCTGCAGAACCAGGTGGCCAAGGGGGCTGGGGACAGGAAGGAAGTGAAGGTGGTTTGTGCCTGGCTCCATACTAAGCCCTCTCTCTGAGCTCATCCAGTTGTGACCAGCTCGCTGGTTCATGGCTGGAGCTTATTTGAGTAGTGCTCTCTCTTCATGTGGTCTCTTAGCATGAATTAGTCTAGCTCAAGCTGCTGTCTAGCGTGACAGTGGCTTCCCAGAGAAGCAGAAGCTACCAGTCTTCCTAAGGTCCACACCCAGGATTGCCTTAGAATCATACTTTGTCCACCATTGGTTGATCTGCTGCCCACCTGAACTGGGAGGTCCCAGCTTGGTAAATGGGCTCCCGCTGGTGTTCTGTCTGTCAGGGCCGGGAAACAAGTACGGGACACCTGTGCATTACACTTACACGGCTAGGCATGGGTGCTGACAGCAAGTGACAAGAGGATTCAGTGCCGGATTCCAGGACAAACTTGCACTTGCTTCCAGTAAGCCAGATGTCACAAATCCAAGGTGGCCCTGGAGGAACAGCCGTGGCCCTGGAGGAACAGCCATGGCCTTTTCCTGCCCCAGGTCTTGGACGGCACTGGCGACAGCAGCTGGCCAGCTGGTCCAAGAGGAGTCTGGGGAAATGTGGCAATGCCATGCCTGGCACTTGCTGGTGAGGTTGGCCGGAGCATGGGGCCGCGGTGGGGTCCAACCTCACCTAGGCTTGCCCAACGTCTCACAGGCAAAAACACCTCCTGGTTGTTCTTGTTCCTCCAAACGGCTATGTTTTATGATGTGTTAAGTTTGGGGGAGAAAGAAAATTCCTCTGGCTGTGGACGCCTCCCAGATGCCGGCTCTCCACGTTGGTGATTTATGATGTGCTGAGTGCCAGAGCATGCTAGTTCCCGGGAGGGCCTGGGAGAGGGGCCACAGGGCAAGCCCCGGGCTGAGGGGCTTCTTTGTGGGCTCCTGGCTTCCAGCCACACCCTCTGAGCTGCTCTGTCCATCACCAGCAGAGAATTAGGCGCTCCACTGGGAGGTCCTGGAGAAAGGCCTGGCTTCCAGGAGATCCCTCCGCCTGGCCGCTGACCTTGCAAGCGGGAGGACCCAGCCCAGCCTTGCCTCAGTTCCAGGGCCCGTCAGTCTTGGAAGGCAATCAGTGACCTCCAGTGAGCCAGCGGGTGCCAGAGCCTGGTCCCCAGACCTGGACACGGGCGGCTCCTCTGGCTTCCTTACCGGGGTCCTCCCGGCCCATCCCTCTGGGTCACTGGCCATTTGAAGCAGCCCCTGCCCTTCCAAGGTAGGCGCACTCTTGCCCAGGAGCCCTGAGAGCTGCTCACTCTGGGTCCTCTCAGGACACCATCTGGCCACAGGACAGCTCCTGTCCCAGCCTCCAGGCAGCAAGCACCTGCTGCACAATGAAGAGCTGTGGGTGCCTCTGTCTCACTATGAGGACACCAGCAATCAGGGAACTGGGTGCTCACTCTGGTGCTTGACTTGCTTTTACACTTCAGCATCCATCTACCCTGCCCCCAACCGACACATTCTCCCTGAAGGTCCAGATTCAGAGAGAATCCCCACAACAACCCACCCGACTTGGGCCTGTCTTACGAACTCCTTATCCAGCGGGGGCCTTGGAGATCTCTTTACCTCCTGGACAGGTCTACAGGTCTATCCTGCAGGACTTGACCTACAACATGTGACATTTGAGCTGCTGTGCTCAAATGGTGCGACAAGTGGTTGCTGCTTAGCTCTGGAGGCCGAGCGGCGGTCGGTGTCAGAGGCCAGGCGCTGTTTTCCCAAGAGCTCAGTAGAAGGCTCATAAAAACAGCTTCTCCCACAACCGCACCCAGCCTCCCGCAATAGGCCCCAACGTGCCTCCTGCTCGGTGGCGGTCAGCTGGGGCGGTCAAGGAGGGACCCCCACAACCCAGGGACACTCCAACTCGTGGAATGCCAGCCTCCTCGGTCTGGTCCTTTGGTGCCAGGTGCTTTCGTGTCCCACTCCATTATTGCTTCCCACAGGTAGCACTCTGGCTAACCAAGCCCTTGAATGCCGGTAACTGTGTGCGCTTGCTCCGCTGGAGACCGAGCACCTTGGAACACAAAGTGCTGCCCACATATATATGCTTTTGTGTTTGGCCTCTGTGGTGACATTTTGAATATAGTTGCTCTGCTGGAGTAACAGCTCCTTTGCTAACATCTCAGGGATGATCCTGAACAGAAAGGCTCCTGACGGAGAATGTTAAAGGTACTCTGGGCGGCAGCATTCACCGGATCCATTCCTTCCTTATCTGCAAAGTCTGGAGTTGTCACCAGTGGAGAAGATGTGCTTTTTGTGTACAGGGACCCTTAGTCCTTTGCTTGGGGCTGTCACCTCCAAGGCCAGCTCAGTGCCATCCATTTTCAGAAGACAAAGGTAAGCTGGTGTTGCTTTGGCTGAAAGGGTGACCCAAGGCCTCCTGGGAGTCTGCTATTCACAGCCTGACACGCTAAGGCCTTCTCTTCGAGTCTCAGTTTGCTGAGACTTTTCTTTTTTAAAATCAAGACAATAGCACGCAGGATTAGGGTCTTTTCTGCGTCTTAGAGGAAGTACTCTTGGGAACAGTATTCTCTGAGCACTTCAGTTAGCACCCTTTGGGCATCAAAGTCAGTTTTGCAAGATACAGAATCCGTGGCTCATAAGAGCTTCCTTTAGATGTACTAAACCTACCATTCCACTTTATTATAAAGATTTGCTGTCTAAAAGCTGGAAAGAAAATCTTGATTTTTCCCTCATATTTTTTTCTTTAAGAGTAGGAAAGGTTTATTAGGGACTAGGAATAGCTCCTGAGAGACAGGAGGGGTCCCAGAAGTAGGTCGCCCCCCTCATATTCTTTTTGAATGATGTCTGAAAGATCTTTTTAATCCAGAGCTCAGGAACTTCACTAGGAAATTCCCTGGTGTTGGTCATAGTCATTTGATAGGATCAGGAAATACTCCATTTCAGTATGAGACTTTAAATCTTTTTCTTTCAGGACTATCCTTCGAGTTGTTATTCAGAATTGCTCTTGAATTACTATTTGTCCAAATCCTTGCTCTTTCTTCTTTAAACTTCTGTTGTCACCTGTATGTGGTGCAATCAAGATTACAGCGAATGCTGCTGCCTGGTGCCATCTGGTGGAAGGGCAGGGACCCTCAGTGTAAGAAGCGACACACTGAGCCTTAGTAACAATGTGTGACAAGTTTCAACTTGTTCAGTGTATCAGTTGGTTGTGAATTACGGTCGAGAGGAGTTGTGTTTTAAAGTGTGCCTAAGTCACAGATCATGAAAAACGCCTTTCCCTGGAGCTGTGCAATTGTGCCACTTCAGATTCTGGCTTTTTAAGAAATGTCATCACAGGAGATGAAATGTGTGTCTGTGGTTATAATCCATTATCTTTTCTTTGAAATTTTTTTATGCATGTACTGTTCATCTAGAATATAAGCATCCATCGGCCAATTCTTACATTTACTCTTATTTTATAAAATACATTTTATAAAGCCAAGCATGGTAGCACATGCCTGTAATCCCAGCACTTGAGAGGCTGAGGCAGGAGGATCGCCAAAGTTCAAGGCCAGCCTGAACAAAACAGTGAGACCCTGTCCCAAAAACAACAACAAAAATTGATAAAACATTTTTGTTTTATATGTCATATATCCCTGTTTCTCAGTTTTTCTATTGACCATATAGAATGGGGCTGGCACACTTTCCGATGGGCCAGGTGTAAATATTTAAGGCTTTGTGAGCCATGATCTCATGGTGCAATTACCTCAGCCTGTGCCACTGTACCATAACAGCAGCCATAGACAATATGTAAGCAAATGGGCATAAGACCTTACAAAAAAGGTGGCAGTATACATTTGGCCCAAGGGCCACAATATGCTGATTATACCTGAAGAGAAAATAATAGAAGTAGGGAAAGATTAATTTGATGTAGTAGTTATCTTGTATTCTGACTTCAAAATGAATTTTCTGATACTACATTTAAGTAGAGTCACACTATTTTTATGTGAACGAATAAGCAAAAGATCATGTTCTAACTTTCTAATATTTACACCGATTATTCCTCTTTTGTAGTCTTATCAATTGGCCAGATAACTGCAGTAATCCTCAGCCATAATGCTAACCGCCATATTGGTGTTTTGTTAGTAGGAAAGCTCTATTTATCCTCCCTCAAATTTGACGCTGCTATTGGTTCCTAAAAAACGTTCTTTATCATGTTCAAGCCTCAGCCATGATGGTTTTATTAAGTATCTCTTAAGATTTCTTCTAACTCAAATTGCTTCACGATGGGGTCATTACTACTTCTGAATTGTAGCAGTAAACCAACGAAGTGTCCCGTGAATAACCCCTAACGCCCACTGAATTCCACTGCCTCATTCCACCGACCCTTTCCTGGTCCTCTGGTTCAATTACTCAAACCTCAGGAGAATGTAGAAGAAAATTAATACTTCCTAAGGATTAGAAAAAATTAGGGAATGAAACTTTTTAGGTGTAGTTTTTCTTCAAGGTTTTTAAATAAAAATAAATCACTGAAATTCATATTAACATCATTGAAAATTCTATAATACACCAGGGAAAATGGGGCTAAGAGGTCCAAAGACAAATAAATTACTAAAACTAACATGAAGATAAAATCTATGATTCTTACTTCTAAAACATTTTGGTGTAAAACCTAAGTGTTATTAAAAATATGTATCTAGGGCTGGGGATTTAGCTCAGTGGTTAGAGTGCTTGCCTCGCAAGCATAAAGCCCTGATTTCAATCCCCAGCACAAAAAAAAAAAAAAATCTAAAGTTGAAAGTAAGGAAATGTATATATGCTTCTCTTTAAATAGTTTGAAATTTACTTTTTTTAAATTTTATTTTAAACCAAGAACATGCATTGGTACATTCTACATACAATGGTCACATTCATTACATTAATTCTGTACCTATACATGATGTATCTTGGTTCTCCCCCCTCTTCCCCCCTCCCCTTTGCACCCTCC